>FN649751.1:652567-665920 GCA_000310025.1 Ectocarpus siliculosus | reverse complement strand
GTTGCACTGTCCAGGCGTGCTGTCGTACTCGTATCATACGTCAGTGGGTGTTTGCATCATTCGGGACCCTTAGAGTTTGGGGAATGGTCTATTGTTATCCAATTTCCTAAGCACCAGCCGGGTCTGCATGTCTGCGTCCAGCGTTCGTACTCGTCAAATGTTGTTTTCCGTGGACGACTATATAGGCCTTGGTTCGTACATACTCTTCGTGTTTTACGGAGGATGTGGGAAACGTACACTAATAGGGACTAATTCGGTGTAGACCCTCTATCTACACCAAAGTCTACCACCGTGAGAAGGCTGTGTAGCCCTTAACCTCCCGCGCGGAATGGTCAGCAGCCGATCATACGACACCCAGCGCTGCCCACCGCTACCTTTGGGCTTAGGAAAGAATGATACACGCTGCAGCAGTGCGATGGCGAAGTGCATGTGCGTGCCTATCCGTGATTGCAAAAAAAATGACCAACGGCGATATTACCTTTTCCCTCACCCCGCGTTGCGTGCATGACCAGAGCTGGTATGCTTAGGGACACTCACGCTCCAACAAACATCGAACCCTAACCCAACATCGAACACGGTGCACAAGTCGGTTGTTCATGTGTGCAGAAACAAACAGCAGTACACGCTGATTGGAGGCGTCCTGCTGTGGATGGGGGCTGAGACCTGTGACAGCAGCGTGCAGAAGCGCGGGAGGACACGAAAAAATCGTGATTCGCTCACATGGTTGTCTCGGTTCTCGGCTATGCGGCTGAAGAACCGGTCTCGGCCCTCATAACCATTCGCCATCGGCTGACGCATGCTCGGCACCATGCATTATCCTTTGTATCCATGCGCCCCCTCCTGTCCATGTGCGCACACGTCCATGCGTGGTGAACAGGCTGGAGTGTGGCGCCGTTTAGGGGGACACGCTGTTAGGATCAACAGATTACCCCATTATGTCAGCACTACTTCAATACCAAGCTATGCGCCCCCCCACCCGACACCCCAACCCTCCGCCGGCTCTATCTCATTGAACCACAGCAGCCCATGGCACAAACGAGGCCGCGGAGGGTGAGCCTCAAGAAGTTTCCTGGCTGCGGTTATGAGTGTAGTGCTATGGCGCGTCGTTCAGCTCGTTGAAGAACGGTGGGGCGCACGTCGCGATATGTGGAGCGCCCTCAACGCCCCAGGCGCCACTACACCTAGTTCCGCCGCATCGCACGTCAGCGACGGCGGTGGTGGCGGGGACAGGGTTAGGAGGGACAGCACTGATGGTGAGCACTCTACAATCAGATATAGTTGCGGGCTTATGTATTGCCTCGCGTGCGCACGACCCACTCGGTCGTCCTTGGGTGGTGTGGTGGTGAACCTCTCAAATCTCTGGCAACAGTTGTTCGAATATCTCTCTGGGCTGCAATCTCTTGTGGGTAACAACACCCGTGGAGGGGGGCAGGTAGAGCAGGAGTCGGCACTATCCTCCCTCACGTATGCATACGAACACGGCAAGGCTTGATCACTGACGCTGGGATAGGTCTGGCGATTTGACGAAAACACGCACACGTCCCTCTCGGTTCGTTGGATTGTATAATTTAGTACCCTACCACTGCCGGGGAACACCGTCTTGCCTCGCAGCAATGACGCCGCGTTCACCCTCTTGTGCACCATTGCTCTTTTTATTCGAACGGGTCACGCAATGTCTCGAAAGTCATACGTACTCCTACGTAGAACAAAGAAGCCGAGGCGATAGGCTTGAGGCCGATGCTGATGTTGTACGATATAGCCTCGCACGATGCAGGGAGGGGGGGGCATTTAGCCGTTCGTCGCGTCGCTTCTAACAGTTGAGTCTTGCGTTCGAAGTGCGCTACAACTGCCATGTACCTCACATTTATTTCCCATTTCACATGCATAGGTGTGCATGAGCACTCTCAATTCGAGGTTGGGGGGGGGGGGGGGCAGCCTCTGCGTCCTAAGCCCTTGAATTGTAATAGAAATCGCGCGATGCGGTTCACTACGGCGGATGTGTGCTCTCGACCTCCCCCGTCAACATCCTACACGAGATGCCGGTACCGCTGAGTGTATGCAACACTATCGGCCTGTGGGGACGAGAGAGCGCGATGAACAACATCACCCACAGATTTCGAATATTC
This sequence comes from Ectocarpus siliculosus, assembly GCA_000310025.1. Classification (NCBI taxonomy): domain Eukaryota; class Phaeophyceae; order Ectocarpales; family Ectocarpaceae; genus Ectocarpus; species Ectocarpus siliculosus. The sequence continues at coordinate 663,794 of FN649751.1, read as the reverse complement.
ATTTGCTGTATCGATCGCATGCTGCTGGTGAGCTCTGTCGATCTCGTGGTTGGCCCTCTTTCCCTTTTCCGTGGCACATCCTGGCCAAGTCGACTCGTGATTGTCTGTTGCTAACACAACTCGCTCCACTCGCCATTTGATATTCGCGACACCAGGCGGCAGCGGTACGTGCGACGAAGGATTTGAGGGCAATGCCGGAGGTGACGACACCACGGGTGAAGCCGGCAGTGGAGCCGGTGATCCAGCGAGCGACGGGTCGGCGACGGTACCACCCTGGCTGGGACATTTGCACGAACTCATCGAGGAATACATGAACGCAGAGGTAGTCGACGGCGAAGATCTGAATTTTGCTGGTTTGGCGCTAGGCAGCCGCTTTTTTCCCTGGGCGAACCTCACCGAGATGCTCGTATCGGTATGGGCCATAGTCTGCAGGCCGTCAGGTGGAGTGCGAAAGGTCGCGTAGGCGGGGTCGAGGTCACGAAGGAGTTGACAGCTGGCCGTCTCTGCCGGGAAGTGCTTCAGGAGGTATTCAAGATCTTGCCGTTGCAGACGACTCCAGCAGCCTCGGAAGACGGCACGACGGGAAGAAGGGGGGGGCGGCCGCACGGTTACCAACAGTGGGATGCCGGGTTGGGTCCAACTCGGCTCGAGACCGGTCTGGACGCCCCGGCATGGCAGCAGGCGATATCGAAAACATTGCCATCCGCCGAGCAACTAGAAAAGCGCTACGACGATGCGCTTGGGTGTGGTAGGACCTCGCAGGAGGCGCTATGTAGTAGGCGGACGTGCCCTTTTTGCTGGAGGGACAGAGGCCAAGGGATCGTCCGTCAGACGGTCGTGGTGTTTAACCATTGGGGCCAGGCTCCGGCGGAAGTCAGTGCTGGAATCGGCACCATCCGTGGCGGCCCGGTCAAAGACGCGGGTACCCCTACGTGGGTCCGGTCGGCGGCATCGCGTGGCAATGACGTCGAGATGTACCTCAAGGCCGAAGACCAGCGAGCTGGAAACCAAGGGCTAGGTCGCACGACGCTCGGGAAAGTGGCCTATTTTTTGGAGCACCAAGGCAACGACTGGAGACGAGGTGATATCAGCAACGCCATTCCGGAGGGAGAATTCACCATTTGGGTGGCGGTGGTGGAGTATGTGACAGCAGGAGTTGGCAACAAGCGCAAGGTCGATCCGGTGACCGGTTTGGACATGCTTCGGATGCGCACGTCCCTTACGTTTTTCCCTGCCTCGGCCATCCGGTGCGTAGTGCATATGATGCATGCCTGTTCCACAACTGGGACATCCGCCCGCCGCGTGGTCGACGAGGGGAGCAAGCGGCCGGTGTGGCGGTGCAACCTGACAGGAAACCCGAACTACCTCCTCAACAAGTACTTCCACAGTGTTCTGCGGGACTCCATCGCCTGAGCCGTGAGTGACGACGGGTTCGTTGTATGCGATCGACCGTATGCATACCCTTTCTGTCTCCCCTGCCTCCGCAAGTTGTCTGAGATGGGAACCTAGAGCAACCTAGAGCCATACGGCAATCTAGTGATTTAGTTTCATTTCCCTCCTACACCGCGGACGATCGATGTTTTGTGGTTTGCTGGAAAGAATCTGCAATTGAATGGCCTTTTGCTTCGCATCGAGCAAGCCAAGGAAAGGATGCCACCGTACGTTTAGGTTCTTCATCGGAAGTAGTTGGGCTACGGGGGGGGGACTGGCAAAGGATCGTGCCTACAACTGTGGAAATTGTTTTGCCTCTCTGACACACGCACGCATGCACCAGTTGCCGTTTGCAATGAGCCTGATCCCCCGTCATGTACTCGAAAATTCTCGATGGGAAACATGGAGTCCTAGGTTTCGCCTTGGTCTGGTATTTTACCCTCGTTTTCTGCGACTACCAGGGCATTCGATGTCCATGCATGGAGTACCGTAATCCGATAATATAAAAACATGTTGTCTTTGCTCTGTTTTTTAGTTGCATCGCCGGCGTGGATATGTTGCCGTCTACGCCCGACGGGTTGTTTCGCATTCGTGCTGTTTGTTTCTGGGTCCTTGGTTGTTCTCTTTGGTTTGTCTTAGAGTGTGCCCTCTTTGGGTATATAGGTAGCTTCCAAGCTGTGACCACGGAAGTCGTCCGCGCCATCTGTACTCGTAGGGATTGCTCCATATTGGAGGCAAGGAGCAACAACAACAATCCGGAGGCTAAGACCGCTCTTTGATTCTCGGACCCTACTGACGAGGTACCCCTCCCTCAACTTCCTTGCGCAATTCCACGCTCCTACTTTGTAATCAATCAGGTCTCAGGATGGGGATACGCGTAGATGACAATCCGGTGCTCTACAGATTTCTCCTGTTTTTTATCGACTTCTCGAGTCGCGGGTCTCGTTGGGCGGAGTCAAGCGGGAGGGCGGGGGAGGCGCAAGGAGTGCGGGATGGGGGCGGAAGGCCACGCCGCAAGGCTGAGCTGCTGTGGAAAATGATTCTGCTTGCTTTAGGACGTGTATTGTCGGGGGCAGCCTGCATAAAGCACTTCCGGGCCCACCAGAGCCTCTTTGGGGGACAGGCGGGTCGGGATATTTTCGCGAGGAAGGTCATGGCAGGATAAGGGCACAGCCACTACGGTATGGCCGTAGACCGCCATTTTCGATTGTCGTGGTTGTCTTTGGTGTTGACCGTAAGCAAAGCGTCAGGTTGGAAAAATGAAGCACTCGGAGAGGCCTAAACGTGTGTATGTGTTTTTCTTGTAAATGCTCCTGGAGTATTTTTTGGTTTTGGGAAAAAAACAAACATGTTTTGCGGGGATCGAACTCCCGACCTCCTCCTTACTACACATATCATACGCCTTCGCGATAAATTTTGCGCTTACTTTTTTTGGTTTTGGGAAGAAACTTTTTTTTTCGCGGGGACCGAAGTATCGACCTCCCCCGTACTACGCAAATCATATGCCTACGCCTTCGCGGGAAATTTCGAAATTTCGCGCATAATTTGTTGTTTTGGGGGGAAAAAAAACTTTTTGTTTTTTTGCGGGAATCGAACTCGCGACCTCCTCCTTACAAGAACTACGCTTGTCATACGTCTTCGCGATAAATTTCGCGCTTACTTTTTTGGTTTTGCGAAGAAAAAAAAATGTTTCCCGGGGACCGAAGTATTGACCTCCTCCGTACTACGCTTATCATATGCCTATGCCCTCGAGAGAAAATTTCAAATTTCAAATTTCAAATTTCGCGTATAATTTGTTGGTTTTTTGGGGAAAAAAAGTATGTTTTGCGGGGATCGAACCCCCGACCTCCTCCTTACTACGCGTATGTATGTATGTCATTCGCCTTCGAGATAATTTCGCCCCTCTCCCCGGCGTACTTTTTACTGCGTGCGGGATCCCCCGGCTTACGTGATCGAGCTCACGTTTCGGACCTGAGGGAGTACCATATTTTTTTTCGTTTATGGCCCAATCAATCATCCTCGTGTGGTGTACTCCTTCCTTGTGTGTGTGCTTCGTAATCCTTGTGTGGGATTGTTCCTGGCCTCGACGCGAAGGCTCGCGTCGCTGGGTGGGGTGATTGTCACCCAGCTGCGGGCGAGCTTGCACCCATTTGTTTTGGATCGAGGTTGCTAGCCCGACAAGGCAAGGTTAAAATTGATTTCCTAATCCGATAGAAAACCGGCGGTTGGTAACTCAGCATGAAGAGGTTATACAGCGTATATTCAACCTGGGCAGGTTATGCGCGGGCATAACCTCCCATAACGTGCCCCACCGGCTACCTGTGTCCGTCTCGGAGGGACCTCACCAAGGTTCCTTACCCCCAAAGCCTGTGGAGGTCCGTCTCGGAGAGACCTCACCAAGGTTTTCACCCCCAAAGCCTGTGGAGGTCCGTCTCGGAGAGACCCCACCAAGGTTTTCACCCCCAAAGCCTGTGGAGGTCCGTCTCGGAGGGACCTCACCAAGGTTTTCACCCCCAAAGCCTGTGGAGGTCCGTCTCGGAGAGACCTCACCAAGGTTTTCACCCCCAAAGCCTGTGGAGGTCCGTCTCGGAGGGACCTCACCAAGGTTCCTTACCCCCAAAGCCTGTGGAGGTCCGTCTCGGAGAGACCTCACCAAGGTTTTCATCCCCAAAGCCTGTGGAGGTCCGTCTCGGAGGGACCTCACCAAGGTTTTTCCCCCAAAGCCTGTGGAGGTCCTACCTCACCAAGGTCGATGTCCCTGCAGGGTGCCCACAGGAACCCTGTAGGGAAATCTGAACCCTGCAGGGTGCCCACAGGGTGTCCACAGGGTTGAAAGCCTGCAGGGTGGCCACAGGGCAGGGCACAATGGCCACGGGTGCACTTCTCGTACACAAGTTATTCTTCTCATCTTGAAACTCAACCCGCTCACACTTAACATCGCCGTACAGCCTACGAGCGCAAGGGGCGACCGCGGAGCCGTACGCAGCGCAGCGACCTTCCACATAGTACGTCCGGGTTTCCGCCTTCTTCGTCTGCGTCCTTGGAAATTCCAACGAGACTTTGGGACCAAAACCAACTCGACTTTGGGACTATTGTAAAGATAATGAACATATGAATAGCCTAATCGGACATTCTCACCTCTCCCCGTCGACGATAATTTGTTACTGTGTCGCTGCTCCACGCTTGTGCCACTGCTGCCCTACGTTACAGGCAGGGGAGTCAATCAAGCCGCTGTCAACACGGGCAGGGTAGGTGGAGAATTTTTTCTGGGGTTGGGCTGGCTGGTGGAGTGTGTGGAAGTTGTATGCGTGCTTGTAGTCACACTCGCTCTACTTGTGGCACGAAACTGCAACAACGCGGGACAACAATTGATCGACAACAACCCGAAGTCAGCTGCTGTAGTGCAGCCGGATGGGTTAACCAATATTATTACTTGCGTTAGCAAACTTCCACAACCATTTTGCCGAGTCAATCAAGCCGCTGTCAACACGGGCAGGGTAGGTGGAGAATTTTCACACGTCCGATAGATCATGATCTAGATTATCTGTGGAGAATAGATCAAGAGCACACAGACAGGTAGGTATCATCGATGATTTATGGATTATAGAGAGCGGCAAATATATATGTATGTTCGGATCAATCTGTGTCTATAGATCAAGAGTCGGAAATATCACAGATGATCTATGCGTTATAGATCAAGAGTCGGAAATATCACGGATCGGATGATCTAGACTACGGATTATGGATCAAGAGCGGCAGATATATCGAAGATGATCGATGGATGACAGATGATGATGGGATAATGAAGAGTTTGCGCAGGACAAGATTTGGCTGATAACGACCAGTTCGTTCGGCGTTTTAAAAGTTCCTCCGAAAATTTCCTCCGAAAAGTTCCTCCGAAAAGATAGGATAGCTGTCGCTACAACGAGCGACAGCTGATAGATGTAACTGTCGTCAGACGTGTACGTCCACGGGCGGAAAGAGAGTGCAAACACCACACACACACTTGATACTACACCGACTACCTGCTGTGTGCAACTTCCCGGCAAGAGCTGTGCCAGCGAAACAGCAAGACACAAGTCAGTTCTCGTTACCTATAGCGCACCAAGAGTAATGTTTACACATTGATAGTAGATCTTTAGGACTAACGCGTTCTGATTGGTCGGGCGTTGTTCGGCGTTGGTTCTGACGGCCGATTCCTCTCCAGCGCCCTCTCCCCGTTCCGCATTCCGAGCACGCGGCGCAGCCGCGTGCCGCCCAGTTCGCGGCCGCTAGGCCGTGCTTTGGCCGTGGGTGGGTGAGGGTTAGGGTTAGGGATAGGGTTAGGGTAGATGTGGGGTGAGCAACCTAGCCTTGCTCGCGTGAAGAGCCTAGCCTTTCTACGTTCAACATCGGTTAGTCCTAAAGAGTTACTATCAATGTGTAACCAAGGCTCCGCACCAATCGTCATGACACGTGTGCCCCGCTTGCGATATCTAGGGGCGTGACAATTGTGTTGGGCATGGGAGCTGTGTGTGGGGAGAGCTTCAGGTTGAGTCTTACGGCGTGATTATTTCGGAGTTTTTTTTTTCTCTCGGTCGGGGGGGGGGGGACTCATAGTCGTGCATGCCGTAGTCTTTCGACCATTTACCTCGCATCCCTACAAAGCCGGGACGGAGCACGCCGGGTTCTCACCGGACCAGGCTCTCACATCACCAAGCGCGAAGCGTCGTGAGGTATTCGGCGAGTCGCACGAAGGGTGAGCTGCATCCTGCTAAGGGTGTTCGGCATCTTGTGCTTACTTCCTTGCGTACGGATGACAGCTCTGCGTAGTATGACTTAATTTATTTTCTGGTGCGTTCACTTCCAGAGGCAATTGTAAGCTCTAGCTGTGTAACTGCCTCGAGAGTGTTTGACCAATTTAACACAACGTGCGATTATCCCCTTTGCGCGGAGTGAGGGTTTTCCACCCCGCACAACATAATCTACTCGACCACCATTCATGGTTACCGCAAAAAAAAAAAAAAAGGCAAAAAAAAAGCGGTAACCTGGTCGCCGAGCTCACGAAGTGAATCGGCTTGTTTTACAACATCGCTGCCAAGCGACGAAAACCCAACCCCGATGGCAAACACCGGGGGGGGGGCTTGTTTTATAACGTCGTTGCCAAGCGACGAAAACCCAACCCCGATGGCAAACACCGGGGGGGTGGCCTATTGTCCAGTCTTAATTGCACACGGCCTGTAAACGTTAACCGAATTGTGTTGCGGTGTTGGCTTTTTTTAACGTTGCCTTTTTTTTTCTGGTTGCTCCGAGCGTGATCAGTCCACAACGCATTGCCAGAAAGAGGCCTTTGGCCCACGACATCCACAAACTGTCCTGGATATATATCAGACTTCCAATCAAACACCCATTTGGCCTTGATAATACGCTCTGGTTGCTACAATACTTCCTCAAAGGTACCAGCCTCCATCAGACCTCTGAACTCCCTCTCTACAGAGGCTATCCACAAGTCCGCATGCTCAGAGGACACAGCCTCCCTATACGTTTTGAGCACGCGCAAGTCACTAGCATAACACTCTGGCAAGTCCGGTGCCACTTCCGAGGGATTCAAGTCCCTCATCGCGCGATCAATATCCTCGCGGGAGGCAAGTAAGGTGGCGCACGCACATGGGCCTTCTTCACGCAGTCCTTCTGTTTTCGTGCCCCCCCGCTCTCGCCCCCCCAGCTTCGCTCCATCACGTCCTCCGGCTGGAATCGGGATCTCCCTTCTCCCCCCATCGACGACGCTGCGAGTGGTGAGAGTCGACAGGAGCGTTGCCTTGTCCTGCAGGAATACAAGCCCGAAGCGGTGGGCGGGAGCGTCGACGTCACCGTGACGTCGACCGCTCGGCCCCTCCATCTTGGAAACGCACCCCCCGACCCCTCAACCTCCCTGGCACCCGCGTCTCTCGTCCAAAGTCCAGCTCTCGATTGGCCCTGGCAGAGAGGGGCGGCATTGACGACGCCCGCCCCCCCCCCTTGGTCCTTAGCGGCTGCCCTCGTGCGCCCAGAAACCCTCATGTCCCCGCGCCCCACGTCCAGTTCACGGATGGTCCTCGTAGTGAGCGGCGGCATGTTGGTCGATGGCGCCGCACCGGGCGGCACGGCGGTGGGAGACGGTGTTACTGACGGAGCAGCGGCGGTGGTGTACGGTGGCGCGGCGACGAACGGCGTTGCAGGCGGCGCGGTGGTGGTGACCGGTGGCGTGACTGCGGTAGATGGCGCCGCCGGCGATGGTGGTGTGGAAGTTGCCGGCGGCGCCTGTGAGGGTATGGCAGCGGGTGAAGTGGGGGTTCGGGCGAACGGTGAGGGGGGTAAGAGAGGCGGTGCAATGTACTCAATTAGAAACGTCGGTGCGGCGGCGACATCTGAATTCCCCCCCTCGCCCGCCGGCGCCGGCAGCTCCAGCGGCGGGGTCAGCAACGGCGCGCGGTCGGAGACCCACACAACGATGTTCGTCATGCACACGCGCCCCGTCGCAAACTTGAGGACCTTGACCGCCGATTCGTGGTGATTGTCACTGGGAAACGTCTATCAAAGAGCAGGAGATGTGGGGGTCTACAAGCAACTATGGGCGATATATATTCAGGCTGGAAGATACATGGACGGCAAGATTGCCGCGATCAAGGTGGGTGGAGCCTTTTTCCTCCCATTTTTTGTCGGTAATATCGTTCGGGAATGTTCGGCTTGGCGTTGGTTGGGACGATTGGTGCTGCTGTGACTTTGTTTCTGCGACTTTATATAGGCAGACTTATATCAAACTCTGTAAAGACTGGAGTAGCTAACGCCCCCGAGTCTTTGTAAATACAGGCGGAAAAGGGGTTCTCTGACAAAGATGCTGCGAACGAGATGCTCTTCCAAGTCGGTCGTGAAAAGGGCACAGATACGGTAACGACATGGTTTACGAAATTCGTTGCCGGCGGCAAAGGGAAAAGCGCGGGCGTGACGCTGGCCCCCCGAGCACTTTTGACAGCGCGGAGGCATGAGAGGGTGTCGAAGGCGCGCACCGCCAGCCTGTGCGTTGTACGCGTCCTGCAAGGTTTATGCGTTTGTGGCGGTAGAAGGGGTGGCTCAGTCGGAAAGTACAGGGAACTAGGATGTGCAGCAGTGTGCGTAGCTCCGTTAACCCAGAGGACGCCCAGTTGGCGTGAGAGCCATCGCGAATTTTGTCCCCAAAATGGGCGTTCGGTACTACAGTGATTGAGCTTTCCTTGAACTTCGATGCATTTTTCAGGGCACCTACTGGAGAACTTCGACGTTAATCTCTTACTTATATAGTGTTGTCACCGTAACCCACACTTTCGTGAGAACGCCTGCGATCCGACATGGTGGCTTCCTGCGCGTGGTGCATGGTGCTGTGTACACGCCGTAAACACGTGCAACCGTTTCGGCGAATAAACAACGTTGATAAGAACAACGGCAGTTGAAGGAACACACGGACGGGTAGTGCTGGAACTCGTTGCTCTCCTGGAGCATTTGTCCTCAGCACACGTACAATCTTGAGCTATTTAGTCTTGCGGCGGAGCACGCGATAAGAACTCGATATCAGTAATATGGTGGGGTTGTGACCTAAAAAAACAAAGCTTGTGGGAGAATTTGAGCCAACCTCATAAGAACTTGGAGCTAACCATTGGGTGTTCCTCTACATGTTTGGTCTTTTGTTCTCCAGCGCTGACGTCGTTTGCCTTGTCCGTAACAATACCATACACTTTGTTGTACTACTACGGCGACACCAAGTTACACATATTGAGGTTCGGAGAGGACGTTCAAGGAAGATAATACATGTGCTGGTGATGATGGTGTTCTATCCTCGACATATTCAAGTCATGACACAATACGAAGAAGATCTTCCCCTGCGGGAATATGTTGCATTTAATTTATTATTTTCTTCATCCTCCCTGCTGGTAGCAGTTAGTGGGACAACCACTCCTGGACACACTTGAGACCAACCGAAGCGAATCAGCCACCTCAGACCTGGAACGTAATGCAAGAATATTATTGGAATTTCGAATGTCGGGACTACGGCTGCTGTGGGGAGGGGCAACGGTCTAGGGTCGCGAATACAATAAATATCGAGACACCTTCCTGCGGCTACTTGTCTGCTTCAAGCAGCCTCTGGTTCACCCCCAAGACACTTTGCGATGTTGCTGCTACAAAGGTCTGTCCTTGGTGGACAAGTCTAAATCCCCGTGCATTACAAATTCAAATGCCGCGTGAACCAGTGATCAAGTACGTGTTGAAAATGAGTAATTTAGGTGAGAATCGACGATATTATGCCTTGCCAGCAAGGGTTCCAACACGCGTGCCAACAAATGCGACTCTGCCGTTCGATCCCTGGGTGAAAATGTTAAACCCCAGGGAGACCCCCTGGGCACCCCCGGCGAGCCCTGGGAATGTGGGATGACCCTGACGATATTATGCCTTGCCAGCAAGGGTTCCAACACGCGTGCCAACAAATGCGACTCTACCGTTCGATCCCTGGGTGAAAATGTTGAACCCCAGGGAGACCCCCTGGGCACCCCCGGCGAGCCCTGGGAATGTGGGATGACCCCTAGAAACCCTGTTTTCTGTGACACGTGACAAAAACAGGGCCCTCACCAAGACATATACAACAGAAATTGGGTTTCAACTTGAGATCCTGTTTTGAAACCCCAAACCATGTTTTCTGTGAGACGTGACAAAAAGGGGGCCCTTACCAAGACATATACAACATAAATCGGGGGTTTCAACTTGAGATCCTGTTTTGAAACCCCAAATCCTGATTTCTGTGACACGTGACACAAAGGGGGCCCTACCTTCGCCCGGCCTTCTAAGACGTGTCTTAAAAAACGTCTAAGTCCGTTTCCACAGGAGAGGCACGTCTAACCCCCAATATGGCGACTAGGCACGTCTTACAGTCGTCTAACGCAATGGGGGATGCGGCTGAGTGACTGTTAAGGAGCTGTCACGACGACTTCACAGGACGTGAAACGCAGCAAAGAGCAGCTCTCTCTCTTCCGCCTTCCGTCCTCCATCTGTTCTCTCTCCAATCCTCTCTCCCCTCCGTTTTCCGTAGAACTACCTCCTCCAAAACGGAAGGAAGGATGTTTGCACGTTTGCACTCAAATTTTGAAAAATTGGCCGCCGAAAAACTCCCGCGCTGCGGCCGGGGAAGAGGACGACACCGGGAGCGACCAGGACTAGAAGAAACAGAAGCAAGTTGTGTGTAGTTCCGTGTGTTTTTCGGGCGGAGTTCGAGTGGACCTAGAAGGTTGTTTGACGTCACAACGACCGTCACAGGCCTTGGACATGACGCAGTTTTCCTTTGATGGTAGTCGGACCAAACATCGCGCTCTTACTATTGGGTGTGGTATTCTCTGTTGGGTGTGGTGTTCTCTTTGAGCTCGTTTTCGTGTTTATGCAGCAATTAATTGGAGGTTTGCAGCGAAGGGTCTCCACCAGATTATTGTACCAGATTGATGTGTTTCCTGCTTGCGTTGCAAATGGCGTGCGTGCGCCTTGCTGACACTCCCGGGTACTCAGGTTACTGTAGATATCTTGCAACGGTTGTGAACCAACGAATTCGCGTTTTACCACTGTTGACTGACAAGATTGAAATGAGCAAATACAAACAAACGTAAAAAACTGGATCGTTTTTGTTGAGTGCCAAAGGTGTACCAAGAGAGTCTCGAGGAGTCTCACGTGCTTAAAATTACTCGATTACCCTCTAATTACTCGATTACCCTCTAATAGTATACCAACCAAGCCCATACATGCAATGTACATAGAGGGCGCTACT
>FN649751.1:617815-643155 GCA_000310025.1 Ectocarpus siliculosus | reverse complement strand
TGGGGGGGGGGGGGGGGTATGGGTCATGGTATGGGTCATGAAACAAATCAAGCAGATGACATACTGTACTTTTAGCAGGCCTCATCGCATGCCCTACAGTATTGTACCGGTAGTTCGGTATGGTATTGCTGCTGTTGCCGTCTTTGCATACAAACTCGTTCCGATCTATAATTTAGCAGTATGCTAAAGTCGTCCACGGCTGTGACATCAGCTGGACCGCCTGACGCGCACGCCGCCTTAAATTCATGAATGGCATCCCGTTTTTCAGTGCCCACCGCTTTGGTTGGCATTCAGAGCCTGATGGCACAGCAGATCGGAAGCAAAGCTGCCGTAGAAAAAGAAGTAAGCACTCTGTACATACCTGTGCTACATGCTCCGAGGGGTCATGTTCAGACAGGTCACCTCCTTCGCCGCTGCTCACGCCAACCACGCTCGCGAAGTACCCCTGGCCCTCCAGGATCTCGATCAAGATGCCCTGGGAGGATGACGAAAAGAAAACGAGGGGCTGACCATTACCATTGAAGCATCTACGTTCACGCATCATCATCAACGGCACCAACAACGGCATCACTGAGGGCATCAAGAACAGCACAAACAAAAAACAGCATCAACAACAACGACAGAACAGACAACAGTATCACCACACGCATCAGGGACATGGCATGGATAGACAACCAACAGAAAACCTGCAAGACACATCAGAGACAAGAGACAGAATAAATCTCAACACGAGACCCTCACGCTCAACACAAACATGGCAAGCCGGTGTGTCAGGACGTTATGACATTCCACGCATCGGCACTTCGGGCAGCCAGAAAAAAAAAATACCACACTGGAAAACCATACAAGGCTCCCCTTTCAGGAGTTAGGTGGCTTGCCTCCCGGGGGCAACGCAAGGCGACATGGTCAATGCTATCGCGATCTCATCGTTACATCTCAACGTCACGACTAAGCAGGTTTCGCCGAATGCCTGCAGAAGGAATTTGCGGCTATCTTGTGCGGGGTATTTTTTTGTCTCGCCGTGACTTTTCGCGTGAGCGTGATTGTGTGCTTTTAGGCTAGTGGCGTCTTTGCTGCAGGTCCTACCCTTGTCCTCCGCCGCGTTTGATCACTCGCTCTTGTGTATTCATGTTGCCCATGGTCTGTGGGACTTGTGTGCGTTGCGCAGGAACCAAAAGTTGTGTTTACGCAAAGCGGGTTTCGAGTACTTGTTGCGAAGGCTTTCTTCGCGCGGAACGGGTCCCCGGGGTGTAGAGCCAGTTTTTTTCAACTCTGGGCATCAAGCACACGCGCCACGGGCGGCTCACGGTCCTCGGGCGTGGGTAGCAATGTACCGATGATACCCCTGCGTGCCCCTGAAAAGGAAGCGTGAGAAAACACTCGCTCCCGCCAGCGAAAGATGTTCCGAAGCACGAACACAGGCGAAATGGTACATACACATATGCAGAGACCCTACAGCAGACCTCAAACACTCTCCTGCCAGACGGCCAGCTCGATCTGCATCCCATTAAACTCTCACGACCCGGAAGCATCGTCATCAACAAGCAACACGCCAGACGCACCTGCCACCAGCTGAAGAAGACGATGGTCTTGATGGCCAGGAACTTGCCCATGGGATGAATATGCACCAGCTCCTTGTACGTAGCGCTGCTTGCAAGCAAGTTTAATGTTAAGGTTTCCCCAGCAGCACCAACCAGGGGCCAAGCCGGAAGACGGCCGGCCAGGGGGAGTAGGCGGGGCGGGGGGCACGGATGTCAGAAAAGCGGTGGGCTACGCTAACGTACAAGCGCGCACAGCAACACAGCAACAGTTAATCAATTCATCTAATAGCCCAGGGCGTCTACTTCCTGGACAACTCCAACCCCAGCCCTCACCAAAAAGACTGGCAAACCGTACAAACCGGCTCGAAGGTCATACCGTCGTATCATCTCTACACTATAGAAGTACATATCAAAATAGTAGTGCCGGTCGGGAAGTCAGAGGATACGGGATGGGATGGGATCGGATGGGAATCCATGCAGGCGGTCTGATGATCCAAAGATGCACTTGCCACTTGCGGCAGGCTCGGCTTACAAAGTGCTTCGCTCGCGTACCACCCACCCGCACACACACACCGCAAAGACGCAGGGTTAGCTGAGACCTCGTCAGACCCCCCATTCCATATTGTACCCCATTCAATATTGTACCCCATTCCATAGTGTACCCCATTCAAACCACCCCCCATACGCTAGAGGCCTGGTTCGGTCTGCCCACCCACCGGTAAAAGAGGACGAGGACGTAAAGGGCCCACGATTGGCTGCAGCAAGTGACGACGGTGATCCAAAGGTACCCCCGCTTCGGGTCGAAGTCCCCCTCCGTGTACAAGTGCCCCAGCTGGAGGGCGAGCGCCACGGCAGTGCTCACGAGTCTGATGAGCACGTACTGCACGCAAGAATACAGCACAAGTGCGCAGCCAGCCGGACAAGAGAGAGTGCCGGCACAAGTATGGTAATTAACAGACGCTTACATGAAACGTCCACTACCCTCGGTTGTATGGAATCCCAAACCTGCCTCACGCAACGAACACGGCCCGGCCATGCACACGGCTGTGGTGCGTAGTTGGGAATCGCCAAGCAGGAGCTGGGGTGTAGAGCGGGAGCGGCCGTCCATAAATCTCGTCGTGCGGTTTGAAGCTGTCTGAGCGGCTAGATACTTGCGTAATATTGCTTCCGGCCTTGACTACTACTGTGCAATGGACCCAAGTGGGCAACACAGCGAGACTGCTATTAATAGGGAACGCCATGTGCGCAACTGGAAAAACCCGGCGCACGAGCGACTCCTCAAACTAAGAGGGGCGCTAAAGGGAAGCTGCGATAGCCGCGGCGACCTCTACACGGCAAGAAACGACCACTAAAGGATGGGACGGTAGCCATCCCTGTCACCGTCACCATCACCATCGCCGACACGAATACATTGCACCAACTTGTCGGGCAGAGGTTACGTACGGGTGGACTGCTGTATCCACCTTGTACCTACCAAACAACACAGCGAAGAGACCATCTTCGTGCAGTTAACGCTAGCGTTAAAGTTAACTCTAATATGATCGGTCAATGGGGGAGAGCACCAGCAGCCAACGTGCAGACGGGCACAAAAGGGAAAAAAAAGAGGTAATTATCGTCTTGGCCTGCAGCACAACTTCATGTGGACATGTCACGCGAACTTCACTAGTACTTGTTACAGCACCCCGCGCCCGTTACTGACCTGGAACACGCCCGCCTGGCACCTCTGTAGGAACTCCCTGCCCATTTGCCACGGCTCCAGGCAGCAGAACGGGGGCACGTGACGCCCGACCACCGGCGGCATGGCCGCCAATCGGCTGTACAAGGCAGCGGCGATACGATGGTGACATTGCCATTGCCAGGGAAATGTGTTCGGCAGGGAGCGTTGGCATGGGGAGCGGTAGGGGGAGCCACGAAGCAACGCAATCACCCACACTAACACTAACACTCAACTGCTATCAAGTGTAACGTATTCATGTAGATGCTACCGGCCCTACAGTAGAACACGAACGCACCTGGTAGCCGTCAAGCAAAAACACACCAACAACGAGCACTCTACTCTTTACGAAGCACGAGCAGGCATCAACCCCATCCCCATCCCCATCCGTGAACCAAGCATGTTCGTTCGATTGTCCAAGCATGTCAGGCCAACAGTCGGTCGCACAATCTGACAATCTGCACACGGAACCGGCATCAAAGCCTCCCTCGCTGACTCATGACTCATTACAATCATACCATCATACCAGCTCTAACCCCTCCACCACCACTTTCTCCATAAGCCCCGATGTGCACCACACGGGAACACGTGCGGTTCGCCTTCTACTTCAACCAATGCGGAGAGTACAGTGTACAAGCACAACACAAAAGCAACCATGTCCGCACAACCCAAATACAACATAACAAGGCATCAACCGTGATCACAATGCCGCCCACTCACTCCGGCACGGTCACACAATGGCTGCTGTACGGTAGTATACCACCGCTACCATCGCCACATCGCCGCAATGCACCCCATGCACCTCACCTATTCGCCGCGGGCAAGCCATCTCCCAGCGTCCCCACCAGAAAGTGAAGGAAGCAGTAAATCACGTAAGCCTCGTAGCAATCTCGCACAGTCGTGATAAACAGTGACCTGCTCAAAGCAAGCAGGGTAAAGCATTGCGAGAACAAACGAACGGACGGAAACCACACGTCAAGGCCGCTCCAGCGACACAAGCAGTTTCGAGAGGTGGCCAACGAACTATTGTACTCCAATGCGTTCACCACGACGAAAGTATCTCAACAGACATCATGCGCGCAATAAAACCATTCAGGTATCCATACACACATGTAGCAAATGTGAAGCCTAGTCGTCACGCCACGTGGTGGCACGGGACGCATACTTTACCGCGACTTTCACGGTACGTTCACGGTACGTTACCGTACCACGCCTTCGATTCGGTTCGTTCGCTACAACGACACCAGGGAAGAGGGAGGTCCATTGAGTCACTGACTCACCAGTGCATGAACCGGAGCGACAGGAAGGCGGTGACGCTGTAGGTCGGCACCATGAAGACGATACGCACGATTTGGCTTTGTTGTCGCGGCTCCACGAAATTGGACAGATGCAGCACGATCTGCTCCATTTTCAACCCGTCGGGACGATGCAGCACCGGCAGCGGCAGCGGCAGCGGCAGCGGCAGCGGCGGCAGCAGCATGAGCACCGGGATGTCAAGCGGTGATCGTGGCGTCATCGCACGCCACCGCCACACCAGGGAGGGAGCGAATGAGGGAATGCGGGAATGAGGGCATGAATGCACAGCCCTACACCGGAAGAAAAAAAATACACCACAGCAGTAGGAGCAGCAAGACGGTATGGATGGACAGAGAGGAGACAAACACAGAGGGGCGAGAAGAGAATTTGCGGCAGGGAGGGGAGGCGAAGGCAAGCCAGTCTCGAAGCAAAATTCATTGAGAGCGGCTGCAGCAGTACCACAAGCAGGGGCACGGCAGGAGTGTACCGACAGTGACCTAATTGAGAATGACCCCGCAATATCCCGAACATACGGGAGCAGGGCACGCCTTACTTGTAACGTATGCACTTCAATGACAACCGAATGGACAGTACCAGCACACACCCGGTGTTGTCGCGTGCTCCCTCTCCGTCTGATAGGCTTGTGTTACAGCGCTCAATTTACGGTGGTGGTTTTCTTGCAGACCTAGTGCAGCATACGGTGCGGTACCGAGTTGTGGCTTTTGTGGTGCTACCGTACTTTGGTGGGTGAATAGCTTAGCCTGTGATGTGTTTGAGGGTACTCCATGACCTGAATGCGCCAAAACAACAGCAGATACTAGTAGAAGAAAAAAATCAACAAAATCGCCTCACCTGGTAGGTGGCCAGGGGCACCGTGAGGCACATCAAGGCACCCCCCAACGTCCTGGCGACATCAAACTTGTTCTCCACGTGGACGAGCGCGTAGTTGACCCTCTGTCCAGCCAGCCAAAACAGATACGCATAGACCAACAACAACATGTACCTGCAAGGCAAGCAGCAGCACGATTGGCAGTAGCTCGATTTTCCGTGCGGCCTACCTGATGTTCACGACCCCGCGGATCTCACATAGAAGCATGTACCTCGTTGAAGATATGGCATGAGTCAAGCCAGCTCTTTGTGGCGGTTCTGTACATCATGCATACCACATCTCCAGCGCACGCCCAATCATCACGGTGCAAGCAGCGATTGGTATTGCTATCGACACACGGCCGGTGGCACGGCACCTCTGCGGGCACACACACGACGGGTCTGTGGCCTTGTCTTATCCCGTCCCTTGTTCCGTCCCCAAAATCAGGTACCGGATGACTGCTTTGACATGATTTGTGTCCGCCGCCCCTCCTTCCTCAAGGACGCAACGCAGACAGCACGGACAGCATCGCATGCTCGTAACCCAACACTTGCCCGTCGCCGAGACTTTACGTCTTATATAGGGGCTTGGGTGTTTGAGGTACCTAAAGAAGGAGTTTGCTTATCCCCCCATCCAAGACAAGGAGCCTGGCATTATGATAATGATAATGAACGGGAGGCGAGTACTGTTAAGGCCGCGACCACCCGGTTCTCCAGGACCCTGCACCCAACCATGAAATGGATACCCCGTGCTCTCGTTCAGCTTCCTACTGTAACCCCCCTACTTTCCTCCGTACCCACACCCTTGCCTTCCCTGCCCCCACACGACGGGGCCCCCTCAGCCGCATACTCCCCTCTCCCCGTTAGCCTGTAAACTCACCAAGCCAGGATCTTGCTCCCCCTGCCGAGCTCGTCTGCTACCCCAGCTCCTCCGCTTCCGCTGCCTCCGCTGATTCTGCTCCGAACGGAAGTTTTCCGAGCGTCTATGGGGGGCCGCGCACCGTGGTGGGCGGACTGTAGCAGCAACCCCCCGGCTTCTTGCTGGCCGCTGCCAGGCTGGCGGCTGTGCTGATTGACCTGAGCCTTTTCGGTCCAGAGAGCACAACAACGACGAAGAGGGGCTTTCGGTGTTCGATACCGAACGGCGGCCGACATATCGTCGATATGTATATGTATATGATGTGACAGCAAGCAATGAACAACGAGTGCCTTCGGTAGGCGGATGTTGGAGGATGTTGGCATGCACTATAATAAAGGACGGGTGGTGGTTGTTGCACGGAGAGTCGCGTGTGCAATGATACAATGTACTAATGTGCAACGGACCCATTGACATGACCTTATTCTGCCTTGTGCACCTGCCGTCGGGCTGAACGGCACACGGACGGTACTGTAACCGCCAGACTGACGGAAGGGTGGGTAAGTGGGTAGGTGGGTATTAGTAGGCCAGACAACGCACAGGGCCAGCATGGGGTTGACACTTGAAGTGTGGGTGTGGGCCATCATGGGGTTGTCCCAGGCGATAAATAGCACCATGCTGAAACGTATCCCCGTTCATGGAGGCGATTTCGAAGCGCAAGCATCAGCTTCCGGTGGTATCGGAGCGCCTGTCTACATGACAGGTAGAACTTGTAGGTTAGAGTGGAGCCAACCTGACGCGGCCTTCATGCCGTTCGGTGTATGCTGGGCCTTGATGCCGTTCGATGCATGCTGGCTGCTGCTCGAAGAAAAGTCCTAGGCTAGTGAGCATCATTTGCCCGTCAAAAGAAAAATAACATACGTGGAATTGTTTCGCAAGGAAGACTAGGAACAGCACCGTTCGAGATACTTTTCTTCATTCTTAAGCAGGTTGTGTAGCAGCCTTTACGGTACGAGCAGCTTGTTGTTGGTCCCGCTGCCATTGATACTTTCGCCCGTAGCTTGTAGATATTCTTGTACATGCTCGGAGGGGGGGTAAATCACGGGTGCTACATTGTAGAGTACACGGATTTTTTCATGTTTCGCGACAGGGGTTTCTTGAAAGCTATTTACGGCAATGGCTACAGCGGTACACTGCCGTACAATGTAGTCCCATGATAATGCAGGCAGGTTGGCAGTAGCGAAGATGAAGGAGCCGAAAAAGGTGTTGGCCCCGTGGTTATCTGCAAAGGGCGTGATACGAAACGCATGACATGACAGCCGTGCTTGAACGTACGGCATGCTGGATGGTATGCATACATATCAGCATATCAGCATATCAGTGGTATGTATCGGGGGAGGTGTAGTTCCACACTGCTTGTGCTTGTTGTGGTTGCTGTCTGCCTTCCCCTACTGAAGAGACGCTACGTCGCTACTGCTGTATAGCAGTAGATCGGACCTTCAGCACGTGAGTCCAAATGTTTGGCATTCACGTTTGAGCGCTCGTGACTGCCACTCAAGAGATCACGGCTAGTCGACTCCCGGTCAACTGTTCGTCAGCGGCAATGCGGGAATGATGTCACCTTCAACATCATCCGGTGAGCTTCGAACGGACAACCACAACGAGAATGAAAAAAAAAATTGCAGCAGACCGCTGCAGCAGCAGTATATTATACGTATGTAGTTAACGCCAGATTTTGGGATTAGCAACTGACACGAGTTTAAATGTGAAGACAACAACAACAACAACAACAACAACAACAACAACAACAACAACGCCAACACCCATAGTCTACCACAGCAGGCGGCGGGATGTTTACCGCGGGGATTTCCTTATCATCCCTGCTGGTGATGATACTGCACCCCAAAAGCCTGAGGACGCACCGCACTAGACAACGTTGTCGTGGCTGCTGGTTTACATGCATCATACGCATACATACGCTACACAAGCCCAAAGCCTTCTCAACTTTCAAGAAGTAAATACAATTGTAGACAAAATACAACAAGCCACCTTCAAGGACGCGGCGAGATACCTCTATAGCGGAAGAGAGGTTGTGCTTGTTGACTTGACAGAGAAGCACCCTTTCGTTCATTTAATGCGTTTCGTTCATGAGACGTGTGGTTTTTGTCTCGTGCACTCGGTACGCTCTTATCCAGTTCGCAGCACTGAAACTGCTCCTCTCGTATGCATATATATGTCGAGAGAGGGCACCAAAGCTGGAGAGACAGGGAGATGTGAGATGTGGGAAGCCAGAGGGAGAGCGGCTAGTTATTGGCTTCGTACTTGAAGGGATGCCCTATGAGTTGCAAAGGCAAGCAGATGATCTCAAACTCACCATGAGGGGTAGACACCTCGCTCTGTCGCCCGCTCTCCCTCTCTCCCCCCAGCCTGCCGTTCCGGTTGGTTACAGGTTAACTGATCTGTGATGGACGGACCTATGATGGCCCGCCGCACACACAACCCGAAAACATCCACGTATCCCCCGGAGATCTCGTAGATCCGCACACATTTGCGCAATGCATACCCATGGGAAAAACCTGTTCGGCGCAGCCGCGGGCCCCCGCTGACGGCACCACTTGCTGTCGGTCCCTTTGCTGTCGACAGCATCCCGCAGCAGACTTCTTTTGTTCAGTTGATTCGGGCAGGCAGGTTCTTTGGTTGGCCCTCTCCCTGCCAAGACTTGCTCTCTTCCTCTCCCCGCCCCCTCACAGGAGTGCGGTTGGCCACCTGCTCTTGTGCTGGAGTTTATTTGCTTGAAGCTGAAGCTGCTACCAGGGAGGGAGCGAAAGAGAGAGAGAGAGAGAGAGAGAGAGAGAGAGAGAGAGAGAGAGAGCCAAGGAGGTCCGGTGCAGCAGCTTGACACCCAACCACGTGACGCTTGACGCTTGACGCTTGACTGCTGCCGACAAGGTGAGCCAGGTTGCGCCTGACGTGTCGCTCGTCTCTGTGAAACTAGAGCAACAACAGCAAACAATGGATGGATAACTGAAGCAATCCGTCCGTCAAAGCAGTCATTCCGGCAAACGACGCACCACAGAGAAAGAGCGGCTGTGCTGCGTTCCACAAGGTGGGCGGGGTATGCATACTGCTGTAGGATGTAGCAGCGGGTATTCATCGATTCATGCCTGTTTCCCTTCGGCGTGTGTGTGGCATTGAGGAAGAGGAAGGGCAGCGCCGAGGCAACACCAATAACATCGCACAACAGCACTGCCGCGCCGGTTATGTGTGCATGCATAGGCATAGGACAACCAGTCCATGTAGAACGTAGATTGCATTTCCTTTGAGCTTTACTCTGAGAGTGTGAGAAGCAGGGTTGGAGGAGGAGCGGGTGATACACATTTACCCCGTAATTTACCCCGTGGATATGTATGCTTGAACCATGCAATACAACAAGTAGACCCATCTCGCCCTGCCTCTTGGCCTTCGTGCAGGTAAGCCTACATAGCTACATGGTATGCATACAAGAGGGGTTCCTGCTGTAATATTAAGGAATAATAAATACACACACAGAAAGACTACTGCTGTACCCATTCGAGATATACCCACAGTACAATAGTCGAACGGGATGTGGTGGAGTCTTTTCAGTGAGTGGAGGAAAACCGGCTGGGTACTGGACTTATTTCGAGTATTTTTACCTCTATACACTGGTGATTTATATCGATGATGCCAGTTGGTGCCAAGTACAAAAAAACTTCTGTATAGGTAATATGGTATCTATGGTACCGCAGTCGGTCTTTCACCCCACGACGTGTACAACAGCAGCAGTATTGTTTGTCCTTTCACTGCTATTGTGCCATGTATGTACGCCTGACCTAAGCTTAGCCTTATCAGGCACGCCGAAGGCGTGCTTCAGGCATGTGCAAAACAGCCCGCCGCAGGCGAAAAATTTTGGGGTCAGGCAAAAATTCAGGCATTTGCCTGACACCAGGTTTTTGCCTGAAATGCCTGATTTGAATCAGGCAACCTGCCTGAAAACTTGCCTGACACTTGCCTGAAAGCCATTCAAGTCGTTTTGGCGCCCTCAGTACGCAACTGTAGCGCGCAACTAACGTGCACCGGCAGTGTTGGCATTCAGGGCTTACACTGAAGTATTCAGACACGTAGTTGACGAAAAATATATACCATTGTTTTCTGTTGCAAACAACATTTATTTACAGCAGTGTACGTTGGTTCCCCCCATTCACCCCATGCGTCTCGACTCAGTACTCCACCAACATCAGCAAGAGGTTGCTTGAAGCGGGCGAGGGGCGAGGGGCGAGGTACAGAGAGCGCACAGAGGCTGGAGAAGCAGAAAGAAACAGAGAAAACCATTACTTCGCAAAGAAGATTGTTGTACAGATAGATGCCAAAGAAACCAGACAACAAACAAAAACGTTCAAAACAAGATTCGGACATTCAACGTACGACAACAAGCAAAGCATTCCCCGCCGACGCAAGGCATGGTAAACCGATAATTACCATCCTCCCCCACTTCCATCTGTTTGGTGTGTGCAGAAGCGCTAAATAGACAACGCTAACAGTCAACGAGCTCTAGGAGCAGGGGGCCAGGATTTTTAAAGTATGACCGGAGGTAAATGCGAGCAGCCAGATTATTGGCGCCCCCTCGACTTTCCCGCAATCCCTTTCATGTACGCACGGGCAAGAAAAGTTAGCTGGCAGCATCTTGCTGCACGACCACACGACACACTGCCAGCACGACACTACTACCAGCACGACACACCGCTAGCTAAACTACCACGGCGCATCATTCGTCGAGCGCGCAAGGCCGTGCATTTTTTTTTTTTTTTCTTAATATGGCACAACGAATCCATTTCTACTTTTTTGTTTTTTTTATTAGGAGGGGGTCCGTGCTTGATTTGTTCCCCCTCTCTGTGTCTCACGGGCCCCCCTCGGCCCCCTACATACCTACTTATGAGAGTTGGCGTTTATTTTATGATGCCTGACACGTGTTTTGGCGGTTTGCTGCGTTGCCTGGCGAAAGTCAGGCATCTCAGGCACCAAACACCCTCTCAGGCAACCCCGATCTGAAAAGGGGCTGTCAGGCAATAAATCAGGGTTGCCTGATAAGGCTGAGCTTAGCCTGACCGCAGCTCATTGTCTTCCGAAAACCCAACAAATATCTATGTACCGGTGCATACGTATATGTAATTGTTTCCTTCGATAGAAGCCCTACCTCGAAACCGCATTGATTTTGGTCAGTCGAGGCAGGGTCACTCGTCGATGGCGAAGCACGTCAGGACTTCTAGGGCAGTTGCCACGATTTGCAGTGATCGCGTTGTTCAACTTCAATGATGCGCCGGTTATGTACAAGGAAAGTACTCACACAGCAGCTAATTTTCTTATTTAGTATGCATGCTCCCCAAGGCATGTTTGCTACTGTTTTCATGTCGTCGGTCAACCAGACGACTCTTTATTACAATAGGGTGCTGTACTACGCCGTATGTAGTATAGTCTACACGCGAAATGGTGTCTTTGGTCTTTGGTCTGTCATGTCCGAAGCAAAATAAGGCCCACACCTGAATTTGGTCGTTGTTGTTCGTTGGAAAGAGCGTGTTGAGTGTGAAAGACAAGACCAGACTGCTCTTCTCTGTTTATTTCTAGATGGCTTGCAGGAAGTCATTCAACACGACGTCGCGCACATGGCGTTTGCCCTCGTTTGATGCCCGCATCAGAAATACATGCATATCGCATGCTCTCCAACTTCGCCTGTGCAGCTTACCAGACCATACAACTACAACTACTCCCTACCTTGAGCTATCGAAATGAAGGTGACTTATCGAACTGAAGACCAAATGTGCACGCTATCGGGCTTGTCTGTGGCGCCCAAACAAAACGAGAGAGGCAGCAACAAACTGCTGCTGCTGCTGCTGCTGCTGCCGCTGTGTCTATCTGGTCGAGCTGTCTGTCTCATGCATGCCATGCCATGCCATGCCATCCCTTGTCGCTGCACCTGCTGCTTCTTGGTTCTCGGTAGCACTGCTCTGCATCGAGCACTGTAACAGCCAAGGTTGACGTGGACATACCACACCTCACCCAACGCGGGCGGGGGGGCTTGTCAACACAGCCTGCTGACAAAGCTCGAGACACTCTATTTACTATGAACCATAACCTTAATCTTGGCAGGACGCGCGCGTCTTGCTTGGCGGGACTTCTGTCGCGTGCTTGGCTCGCTTGGGTTCCCATCCTTTCTCGTTTTCGCCATGCTTGCCCCCCTCTGATGATGCTCCACCTTTGTGTTCGCCTCCATGCCGTCCACCCATGGCGCTTGTTTCGTGTTTCGTGCCCCCGTTGTTATTCTTCGGCATCGACATCGACATCGACATGCCACACCACGCTGCGGCAGCGCTCGCACACCAAGCAGCATCAGCATGTCTTACCATTCCCGCCAAACCGAGATATCGCCGGAGGAGGACTCGGGCGCGCGCTTGGTGAGGCCGAAGCACGCCGCCATCAGCTGCTCGCACTTCTGGGCGAATGCTCTCGTGGTGGCGGGCTTGTCCAGCGTTGTCGTGGGGGTCATCATCTTTACCGGTGAGCGGTAGAGAGGAGAGGGCTTATTTCTTTTTTTCTGTCTCTATTACTTATTGTTTGTACCCAGAGAGTTTTGTCCGAACGCGCCGTTGTGTTCTTCTGCTGTGTTAGCATTCTCGCCCCCAGAGCGAAAACAGACAAAGGCGGATTCATGCCGCGTTCAGCCCTCGGCCCGTCGGTAAGTGTCCCGATTTCGTGGCGGCCGCGTTTGAATTGCGCCGCATCCTTGACTGCATGCCCGTCGCCGTTTCTTTCGCTGTACCGCTGCACTACTGCACTGCTGTAATGTACTCCAAATACTGTACCTCGACAAAGAGTGGAAAGGGATTGGGTCCTTCTGGGTAGGTGCTGTGGCCATGGCTGCGGGCACCTCGGGCATCTATGTCACGCAGGGAGAGGCGTCTGGCGGACTGGCAACGGTGTTCTATGCGCTCCTGTCTCTCGTCACGCTGGCCGCATCGGTGGTGTCAATTTTCCTGGGCGAGGGAGCAAGTGAGAGCTAAGAGCTAAGAGAGATCTATCCTGCTTGAAAAATCATGAACACAACACAACCACAGCGCAAACTACGAGATCACGTCGCGGGCAGGCGCGGGTACGGACACCAATGTTCGGCGTAGAGTTCA
Organism: Ectocarpus siliculosus; assembly: GCA_000310025.1. Classification (NCBI taxonomy): domain Eukaryota; class Phaeophyceae; order Ectocarpales; family Ectocarpaceae; genus Ectocarpus; species Ectocarpus siliculosus. Next base: position 629,688 of record FN649751.1, on the reverse strand, counting down.
GTATGATGATGTACTCCGACCTCGTAGGTACTTCGCGGTGGATTATGCTATGTTCATTGTCTTACTGTAGCCGCGAGTAGTTAACGTTCCAGGTCTACTGCCCGACCTTCGATCGGCTTTCGTTTAGGGTTGAAGTCGATGGTCGGTCACGCTTGCCACCAAGTAACCGGGCCTGCTTTGATACGACCGCTTTAACTTGTTTGTATTTGTGACGTTTAACAGGAAGGCTACTTGTAAGAGGCGTGGGTTCTCGTCGGAGGCCTTTAGACACACAACATTTGCGTGGCGTAATTCACACTCCAGGGTATTGTAAACTATTTCGATCTGCAGCAGTACCGCTAGGCATACTGTTGTTGCTTTTGTTGCTGACGCGTTTTCTAGCCTCACGTTGCCTTAATAACTGTTCCAGCCTTGGTGCGGCAGTACTGCAACCAAAAAAGTACCCTCCCGCACTAGTCTATCAACATTATTAGGTGGTAATAATTAGAATGGTCTATGAATAGCGGTCGACAGGCGAACTCAGAAAAATGTTCATGTTTAGTGTACAGGAGGAATCTCCGTCGTTACAGGCAAGCCCCAAAGCGGGGTTCATGCAGCATGGCGTACATGGAAATCTCAACGAAATGCCACGACAGTAGAAGATGGTGTACAGGTACGGTAGGAACAGGCACAAGCGTGGACATACCCCCGCCCCCCCGCCGCCCGACTCAACACTTGACACTAATGCATGACACGACATGCATGCTCAAACTCTCACTCACACTTACACGACAGCGTTCCTGATTGTGAGAGATGTGAATGGGAACTGTCGAGACGGCGATGACTGCCCATCAGACTTCTGGTGAGTGGAGTATTTTGTTTTGAAAAATGAATGAACAAATGATGGGCGATGGAGAGGGGTGCGTTTTGGGAAGGAGGTTAGGTATGCCCTCTGTCCCTATCGCTGGACCCATTGGTATCGTTATCGCTGGTCGGGCCGCCTTTTGCCAAAGCAAGCAGAGGCCGGCCTGCCTTTTATGTGTGAGTGATTGTAGTTCTAACTAGTCTTTTCGCAAGCCGTAGGTCCAGGGTGACGAGCATGAAGACATGGCTTGCGTCCCGGCAAGATACAAGGTAGATGTGGCGCGCAAGTGGGCCCCTGATGAGCTGTCCTGTCCCGCTTAGTGCTGCCGTTGCTCGTGTCTCTTGTGTCCTGTGTCGTGCACCGTGGAATCAATCACCAATCAGTCCGGAGGACGCGTGTGTGTGCTGGGAGCCAGACGGGACTGACGTTTGCTCGGATGCGGGAAGCGTTCGTTACTGCGTCCCGTTTGGGGGAGACAGCTGCAGCGATATCAAGGTGCGTTGGAGAAGGCGAAATTGGTGCGCGGCGTGCCCAGCAAAGTGGGTGACGGGTACCCTGTTATGATTGACGGGGCCTCCGCTCAAGCCCTGTTTTTCGTCGTACTGCTGTATCCATAGGCCGCTGTCGGATTACCGCACCATAAGGCGGCATTGAGTGCTGGACCACATATATTTCCGTGATTGTTCAAGGTGCTACTAATACTGTACGATCCTAGGTCCACTCGTGTCTCATTGTGTAGGCCGTGTTTAGGTGGAGTATCTTCTGCGGAGTTTTTTTTTCTGGTGCCCCCCCGTTCATGTATCTTGTTTGTTCCGTTTGTGAGTGTCAACTCTCTTTTTCCCTGTTGCTCTCCCATTCAAATTTCTCAACTCTTGTTCTTCCTTTTTTTTTTGCATGGCTGTCAGCTCTCTTCTTCTGTTCTTTTCTTGATGCTCCCCCTTTCAAAAGTCCCTTACTTTTTTTTTTTTTCTGCGGCCGTGGCGCTACTTCCGTTTGTCGGATGCGACTTGACTTGAAACTTGACATGACAGGACTCTGAAAATATCCTCTTGGGGTCCTTCATCATCTTAGTCATCATCGCCTTCTGCTCTTTCTGGTCGCTGGTGGTAGCCATCAACACGTGTTGGTACTGCAAGCGCACCATCGTCGTGGAGTCTAGCGAAGAATCGTCTAGCTATCGGTAGGTAGCTGTTCTACCTCCCTTTCTCCGAGGATTGATTACCAAAGCGTCGTGCGAGCAAGGTATGTCGAATAGTACTGCAGTCGTTGGACAGAACCGCACGAGGCCGTTTGTACAGCAGTGCCACGTTTTACTTGGCCCCCTGGGGGAGGGACGCAGTTTGGATTCGCGAACGCTCGTTCTCGGCCCTACGGGGAATGCCGAAGCACTCTAGCTACGGGCGCTGTTAGAAATTTTGTCGTAGGCCGGGGGGCGTGGCTCACAGTCGTTTGTCTCTGGTCCGTTGGTAGCGAGTGAAATGTGACAAGTGACACCTGACATCACTCGCTTCTTCGACTGGAGACCAAGTCTCGCCGGAGGGATGAGCGGCTGCAGTGTGTAGGTCGCTGGCAGTTGAATGACGGACCCCAGGCAAAATCTCACAAGCTTAGATCGGGCGTTGCTATCTATCTACTTGTGCTGAGTTTGTTTCAGGCCTCCACTCGCGTGGTCCCGTAATTGATTAGGAGAATAAATATAAATATCATTGCCGCCGGCCGTCTGTTGTCTGTCGTCCCTGTATTTTGGCTGGCCGCCTAATGTTGTTGTTGTTGTTGTTGCTGTTATTATAGTACTGCCTGCAGTGTTGCCGATGCCGTTGATGTTTGTCCATGTTGCTGTGGTTAATTGTTGGTCGTGACAACCGGGGTTGTGATTCCAGGTGTGGGGACATTTTTGTTGGGCGTGCGTGATTCCAGGTGTTTGTGTGGTGAGTGTCGGTAGTTTGTTGGAACGGTAGGCCCGGCTAGCGAAGAATTATGAAACGCACTTTTACCCGTAGCCAGTTCATTTGCGCGACACCGGTTTCCGCGACAAATAGTTTTGGCCAGTGCTTGAGTCGACTTTTTTCCGCGCCCCGCTGCCGGGTCGAAGCGAAGTTGCTGTAGTATGGTATGGCATGGTAGCGTTCGAATCACGTTGATATAGAGGGGTATTGGAGTTGTTGGCGCTTCGACCTAGTCGTAAATGGGTGTCACATCCGTGTACAGCAGGAGTGGTGGTGGCCATGCGAGGTGCCCGCGGTCCGTGTAGTGGGGTGGTGCTGGTGGTCTGGTACCCTACAGTAGGATAAAGGATTGTAAATTTTGTCCGTACATTTGGCAAAGCTTGGGGTTATTTCGTACTTGGTAGTTGGCTGTCGACTCACGCATGGACGAAACTTGACATTGGTTTTGATCGTGAGGCGAGGAGGGATGTTTGCCGCCTGCTTCGTTCGGTGCAGTGACCTGATCAACCTGAGTCCATTGTGTGTAGCGATCAACTGGTTTGAGACCTTGAATCTTGCATCGCATCGCCTACGGAGCAGGCCAATGATTGTTTGCTTTGTTGAACGTTTGCCCAAGTGGCATGCTTGCGTTGTACTGAAATACGTGGTTTCTTATTGCACTCACATATTGTTGCGACTTGTGCTGTTGCTTCGAAGAAGGAAGGAATGCGATTTTGTTTTGTTTCTTGTCAGTCTACAAGAAGACACGCCTACGCAGGGTAAGCAGAGTTGTTCATATTCCAACCTTTCGTCGTAAAACAACCAGAGTGAACCATTTGTATGTCGTCCGTCGAGAGCGAACCATTTTTTGCTGTCAGTCGTTTGTTGTACTGCTGTGATATCGTTAATGAATCATTCAGAGTGAAGCCGACCATTTTCCTTTCGTTCCCGTTGAACCGCATTGAGGTGATTTTAAGGTCCTGTCTATCTGCTGTGGCTCTTTGGACCAAGTGCATCGAAAACGTGTGCGCGCCTGGGAACTTTCTCAACCGCCCGGGTTTTCTTGTCTGTTGTGCTTGGACACTATGTAGTCTACGAAGGGAAATGCAGCGTAATTCTTTGTGTTTGAATGTAGATTCTAAAAAAATCCGGGGTTCGTATGCACACAATGTGCTTACTTTGTAGCCTCTTGCTCCTCTAGCAATGCACCCATGGCCACGTGATGATGATGGGGAAGGATCGAGGGCTGGGTTGGGTTATGGGTGTAGGTTTGCTGAGTTTAGATAAGGTGGGTTTTTACCGTGCATGTCCCCACGTTGGTTACGAGAACGCTGGCTCGGTGTACGGTGAATTAACAAAAAGTGCTGCAGCGTGTGTATATTAATACGTGGTATAACGTATGTACTACGACTCAGGATGAGTCTTCGCTCCAAACGTCGTCTACTATGTATGTATAGTCTATCCATACATACGTGGTGGGCACCTTCCGGTACATATCACAGCAGACTCACTCGTGTTCCACCACACACAGCAGCCTTGCTCGACGAATGAATGAATGGATTTATTTGTTGCGAGGGGAAGAGACAACAAGGCAAGGTTGATGTTTCGTACTTCGAAGTACATTCTTTTCTGTCAGAGAGACGGGTTCTTCGTTCGGTGGTCCCCTGATGAGTTAGGGACCGTGCGAGTTTTTTTTTCGTTCAGACCACATGGGGATTTTGGCTGCTGCTGCACTCCGTACCCATACTCCCATCACTCCAGCTCCATTATTTTCCCCGCCTAGTACAGATCATGAGCCCTCCAAACTTTGCTCCCTCGGCCTCGACGCCAAAGGGTGGAGCAGCGCCGACGATGCCCGTGAGAAACAACGGGGTGAGTTCACGGTTCTACCGTTTTTTGGACCTGTGTATGAATGTGTTGTACCACGACGGAGACAGCCGCAGTACCGCTGTATGATCAGCAGAATCTCCCGCAACGCGTGATCAACAAAAGCAGCAAAGAGCGGCGCGCTTGCATGCGTTGTCTGTCCGTTGATATGGGTTGGTCGGAACGCTGCCGAGGGCTTCCAAAGCACGGTTGATTCCTTCCCGTCATGAATCCAAAGCGCCTCCCGCCATATAGACTATAGATAGGAAGGACCAGCAGGTGATCTGCAGGCAGGGCAGTGCTGCATGGGTGTGTGTTGTTGTGTTCATCAGAGTTCACAGGCTTTCTGCTCCACCAGAGGGGTCTGATAAACGGGGCGAGCGCGAGGCACCAAGCTTGTTGCGGACAACCGGTGTTTTTTATCTCGTTCCGCCGCCGCGCTGCGTCGCTGTGGCCATTCCCTTGGCAGCACCACTCCGGGATCCCCATAAACCTGTGGTAAAAACTGGTGCATGGTGCATGGTGCATGGTGCATGGTGCATGGTGCACGTCAGTTCAGCACGCGTTTCTCCTCCCTGTCATACCGCAGCATCAGTACAAGCAGTAGAGTGCAAGAAGCGTGTGTCACATATTGGATGGCGGAAGGGCGAAGCGCGGATAGCCAGTCCTATGCTTGCTCTGCGACACAACCATGTGGCCCGCCGCGCTCGATGTACATACATATAATATATGGCATGCAAGATGATGAGCAGAGAAAGAGGTTGCACCGCACTTTCAGGGTGGTAAGGGTGGTGCGTGGCCTGCGGCGGGCATTGACATTGACCCGCGCACGCAGCGAATCGGCTGACCGATGTACGGACCATAAGCAACGATACGGGCATCCACGGTTTAGACTATCCTCTTCCTCAGCTTCTCGAATAGCGGCGATCTGCAGCGCGTATCGAGAGCTGCCGTTCCTCCAAGTCCTGCACACATGTAGTAAATGCGTCGACGTCCTCACTCAGATTTTTTTTTTTTGAGAATGTCCAGCAGACACCAGTTTTCAGTTTTCAGAACAAAATACTTCGACGTTGCGCAACCACGCTGCTGTAGCTATGCATGCAGATTCATGACCCTCTGATGATGACCAACTGCTAGAATACAAAAAAAACGAAACAGAGAAGTCAAAGGAGTATAATAGCATCGTCCGGAACGTCTATGCAGTATACGTTAGACGTTTGTTTACTGGTCGCCCCGCCGCCACCTTCAAGTAGATGTTGATACAAAATACATGGGTGGGTGTGGAGGGCCATCAGTGGCGTTGCTCCCAATGGAAAATTGCTATGCATTGTGCGCGTCTTGAAAATTCAAACTCTATTATTGCTTGTGTTCGAATCTTGTCAATTCGACTCTGTCCCGGGGCAGCTTGCCATCAGCGCTTCACTTGTCATTGTATATATATATATATATATATCCATGCGCCATCGGCTATCGGGTCTGCGTTGTCCCTACACAGTAGTCTCTCCCGCGCGGTAGTATGGATGATGGGTTGTCTCGAGCTCTCCTACCGGACTTTTGATGACCTCTGCCCTCTCCAAAGTTTCCTAATTTTTCGCGCGAAGCTCTCGTAAATGTTCTTGGGCGTCTCCCAACAGACTCTCTTTCTTTCTTTCGGGACCCACCAGCCGGAGGTACGTCCACGTACATAATATGCATACAAACGCAGGAAAAGGGTTAAACACACGAGTTGTTTTTGGTCCACCGTCCACCGTCTGTCCTTTTCCGCGGTGCTTTCCTTCAGTTCAGATGTCATCGCCCAGTATTTCCGGCGTTGAAATGTAATTAGGGTATGTATGTGTCGAACAAAGGGCATAAAAGGCTATTACAAAAAAATATTGGCTTGAGATCCAATCTAGGGAGATATCCTGCGGGTAGACGTAAGTGAACTTTGCCTTGTGTCTACAAGAGAGGAATACGACATACTAAATTGTATCATCATGCATCGATCAAAACTGGCAGCCTGTGGAAGATGATGAAGAGGAGAGGAGAATGAGCGGAATTTCGTTGACAAGGCCGTTCCCAAGGATCGTGAAGGCTTCACACGTGCTGGGGTGGATCCTTGTTGCCGCGGGGTCAGCGGAGATTGTGGTCGGAGCCCTCATCTTCAACGGTACGCAGTTTGTTGTCTGTCTGCGCTCGGGAAGGAAGGGCAATGGTGTGGGGGGTTAGACTGCGTTTTTTAGTCATGTGGACCAAGGAAAAGTGGGATTATTATATATCGTTGTCCCCCGGAGGTATTCTACACTCCCTCTTCTTGGGTGCTTCGATAGTTGGATGGCGTTCTTGTTGTCGGAACAAGAAACAGCGGATGTGCTTGCGAATATCTCAAGTGGTAACTAGCGAAGCAGGGTCCTCTCCCGGTACATGGCATCTGCGACAGCAGCCCTTCCTCGTGAACGCTCTGTCATGAAAAAAATGGATCACAGAGAGCAGGCGTCGTTTTTCTCATGGAGTTTTTGCAATTTATCTACATGTGTGTACATACATATCCGGGTATACGGTAGTTACTGTATGTATGTAGCCTGTCACCGCGGAAGGTGTCGTCTGTCGGCGTCACTTGGACCCATACGAACGCCAGCAGGTTCTGAGTGGAGATCGGCACGTGTTGGTCATGATGTAAAAGACCACGACGACAATAGAACCGCTGTTTACCTGTTGCGTCCTTCTTGTCTGATGTACTTCTTGTCGTGTCATTCGTTTCGCGGCCCCGTTCCGTACGCCCCGCGGTCCAGACTGGAAATACGCGGGCGGCTTCTGGGTGGGGTTCATGGCTTTGGCGGCGGGGGTGGCTGGGACGTGTGTTTCCATCACGGAGCACTCTGGCGGGTTTCCCACTGCGGCGTTCTTCTTCCAATCGGCCATGTGCCTAGTGGCTGCTACGCTGTCGCTGGTGCTGGTGGATGGTCTAGGTGAGGGCGAGGCAGGAGCCAGGCTGCGGGAAAAGAAAGGCGACAAAGTGCGACAGACAGACAAGCAAAAGCCTTGTAGCTTAGCTTGGCTAATATAGTAGGCGAAGACCCTATTCAGACAGGAAGCAGTCGAATAGTCTCAACGAACACCGCCGATTGGTGGCCTTTTCTGCTGAAACAGACTTCTTCGCCGATCTTTCCCAAACGCGAGCACGCTTCTTTATGACCATGACTTCCAAGCATAGAAGGCGTATGAGAGGGCTACATGTTAACCATTGGGAATGATGGTGCCTGCATGCGTCGGGCGTAGGCTGATTGGAATACAAGTGGTCGCAGCAGGCCTTCGAGTATCCCGGTATCATGCGGCATGCGGCACCGACGCATGCATATAGCTATGGACACCCCACGGTACATTCCGGAGAGCCAGGAGGACGCCGAGACGTCGTTACGTCAGTCCGCATCGATCGGTATTGGTTGGTGCCACCAACTCTACTTCTGTATGACGGCACCACCCGTGCATTCCCTCGAACCAACGGGTGACTGGAAGTTCTTTGGCCAAGTCACGCTGGTTGCACCTCTCTTGCTGTTATATATATGTTTGTTTCGAAGGCGGTTGTGGCTTTTCTTGGAGGGAAAGCATGTGTTTATAGTTTATAGTTTATAGTTTCTGTGGGGTACTTGAGCCACTGGTTGCGCAAGCGACAGGCCTTCCTTCCGTTCTCTGTCGTATGGACAAAAAACATACGAACTCAAGTTCATACAAGTGGAAGTATCTCGTATCACATCACACCAAATCACATCACATCAAGCCCATCACATCAAGCCTGATAGTTCACGGTGAATCACATGGCTCTCTTTGTTCTCTTCTAATGGCTTCCTGGCTGCTCTCTCGCACCCGGCATGCTGTGGACGTGAAATGATTCGCAGTTTATAGCAAGGTGCAATCGACCGAGGGGAACTGCGTGGACACGTCGTCATGCCTAGATGATATCTGGTGAGTGGGGAGGCTTGAGATGGAATGGTTGGCTGGTGGTGGCTGCGGGAGAGGGGGGGGGGTGTACGCTGGTGGGGGGGCGGGGGTAAACGAGTGCTGGGTTAAGTACAAACGGATAAGCCTCCCGGACTGTTCTACGGTTGGTTCTATTTCATGGTGTCGGGACTGGGCGTGAAGGGTGCACTCTAGACTGAACTATCTGCAACGCCTCTCAGTTGCATGTGTTGGTGTTGATGCGTTGATGCCCCGGCGGACGAAACAAAACGAAATACTTTGTTCGGATTCGGCATGAGGGTGGTTGTGTCGTACCTCATCTCCATCAAAAGTTTGTTTGGTATTGATCTTGTCGTCTCTCTAAGCACCAGTCGAAACACTATTTATTGTGCTGGAGCTCTCGTCGTTTTTGCGTGTCGCACGAAATGAGTGTGCGTCATCCGTTCGCCTTAACACCAAGAGCAGTTACGCCGGTCAGTCAGATGGATCACCGGTCGTACAAGTCATGTAGGTAGTGTCCTCCCGGAAACGGTCGGTGTCGGTTGTTTCCGTGTTCCAAGGGGAACAATCGTGCGTCCTACACCACAACAGACCAGACCAGGGACTATGTTTGTGGGAGGAGTACGATGAGAGGGTGGAAGATGCCTTTCCGTCCAGTTCGGAAGGACCAAAACAAGAATATGTTCACCGCACTTTTTTCCGACGACAGCATTTTGTCGTCTCTTTACGACGCCACCTATCCCCTTGCGATATTGTGTCATGTCGTACCGCGTGTATTTTTCCCCGCCATGACGCCCCTCTCTCTCCTTTGGATGCTGTTGTCCTCACCACGATGTCCTATTAATTACGACCACGGACTGCAACGTCATGACATCCTTCTCTCCATCTACACGTGTATTGATATAATCTGCTGGGAAGTGGTGGATATGATTGCGTCTGCTGGGAGCCGGATGGGTCGACTGATTGCTTCGACGGGACATCAACGCGAACCTGCTTGCAGTACCAAGGCAGCAGTTGCGACGAGATTGAGGTGAGGTGAAAACCTAGAATGATTTTGATTGGCTAGCTCGCTCGATACAGTGCCGGGTTGTTCTAAGGCTGTGTATTGCGTGGGAGCGGTTTTGAGCGGGGGAGCGAGGTGGGGGCTGCCGTGATCATGCACTTTCGGTGCGCCCCTGCTGCCATCATATCACCCTCCGTTGTACCGTTGCTGAATTCGACTTATGTGCCTTTAGAGACTTCCAGCCCGTACACCGATCATGCTGTCAGGCAAAGGTGGTACGGTACGGTAATTCCAGTGCAGTACAGTACGGCACGGGACGGAAAGGAACGGTACCGTGTGGTTTGCAACGTTTTATTCTCCGGTACTTCCGACGTACGTGGCAGACACTTGTTCTTACCATGGAATAATAGACTTGGTGGGACAGCCTGCACATCCAACCATTTTCCAGTTGCCAAGCACTCGTGGCAATTTTTTGTTACGGGGGGGTCCTCCCCATGCCCATCATGCCCCCCCCCCCCCCTCGTTCTTGCATTTTCTGGGCGTTATGCGTTCAGGACTCCGAGTCGCTGCTGGCAGCGTCGACCTTCCTCCATATCATCATCATGGCTCTCGTGGCTATTGCGATGCTTGTGACTTCCGCCACCTGCTGCGGCTGCAAGTACACGGTTCTCCTTCGAAGAGAGGATGGCGTTACCCGGGTACACCGGTTGTGACTTGTGATGTATGTCATGATGATTTGTGACGATGCATTTTGGTTTGGGTTGTCGTCAGGAACCGGTTGGGGTTGATTTGTTACGCGTTTTTATGAGCACGAACAATGGCGGGGAACGGGTATCGACACACGGTGCTGCTGCAGGGTAGCATTTGTTAGCTGCTGCCTGTTTTTACGCAGCAGATCATATCCAGTGCAGCGCAAAGTTTAGGTTCATTCTTTCGGGAAGGAAGGAGTATGATGACGCTGACACTGACACTGACAACGCAGTATGACCGTTCTCGGCATGGGCCTCGGGCTGGATAACGTGGGCCTTGGCCTTTGGCCTGGCCTTGATAGGATCTATTTAGGCGGTATTGCGTGTACACGTTAGATTCATTGTGGCATCTAACCGCATCCATCCTTGCTTTGGCAGCGCACAAGCAGGGCACAACCCCGTAAACATGCGCGAGAGTCCATGATCGTGGTACAGACTGATGTCACGATGATTGCTGCTGCATGATGTGGTGGCTCTTGCTGTTACAGGAGCAATGTAAGAAGTGGGTGGGAAGGGTGCCTCTCTGTTGTACTTGCTTGAAATGGCTTGCTCGGAATTAATTGCTTGAAATTTTTCTACGCTGCCGGAGGAAGAGATGAACGCGTGTTTTGTTGCAACATGCACTGGGGCGGTGTTTTTATGTTTCAGCTAGAGGTCGCTGCCTTGTATTTTTTCCGATTGCGGGATCGTTTTTTCCGCGCAGCATAGGAATGTCCCCTCTCATGGCTGCACGAAAAGCGCGTGCGGTGATTTGTATGTAAACATGGCAGGTATGTACAGGCTCCATGGGAGCAGTGTTAGCTGCTTTTCTGGGAGAGTTTTTTTTAGCTTTCTACTACATACGTACCACAACCGAGCAGGGTGCGGGTGAACACCTCCATCATCTCGATGGCGTCGCGTGTTTTAACCCAATAGTCACCCTATTTGTATTCTAGTAGCACATCATTTGTATTGTGCCATGCACATCAAAGCACACAGGCACAACCAAGCAGATCGCACCAAGTGTCGTCCGTTTCAATCGAGAGTATTTCATTTTGTCGAATTTTTGTTACTTCAATTGACGTGGTACGAAAGGAGTGCCCCCTCAACAAGAGGTTTGTGCGATAAAGCATGGTCTTTACGGACGGGGATGGGGAGGAGAGGGTAAAGTAAAGCGTAGCGATGGTTTGTTTTGTCAATATGGTATACGTTAGATTTGGCTAGACTTGGACCCTTGTAGTCGCTGAAGACTCCTGAGCCAATCTGTGTCTCTCAATGTCTGTCTCAAGTGTCGCCCCTTGGGAGCTAGACTGCAACAGCAGTAGACTGCATGTGTTTTGTAATATATGGCGTTCGTTGTGTCGCGCACAGCAGCAGTTGTTGTACCAATTCAATGCAGTCAGTAGTTCTGCTTTTTGAGGAGGGGAGGGGGGGGGGGGGGGGGGGGGGGGGGAAAACCCCCCCCCCCCGGGGCCTTGGGGGTGGGGGGAAACCCCCTTTTCCCGGGTTTTTTTGGTTCGGGGAACCCCACACCTTTTTTTTTTCCCTTTTTTTTGGGGGAGGGGCCCCTG
>FN649751.1:590318-608565 GCA_000310025.1 Ectocarpus siliculosus | reverse complement strand
ATGGCTCTCTATTATCTCTCGGATTCTTTCCGGGGAATCTTTGCGATTCGTTCCTGTTGCCACACACAGCTTTTCGGCACTCCCCTATCCTTTCGTGCCCCGCGCAGACAGCCGCCCGACGCTCACATGTAGTTTCTTCGTGTTCCGTTGGTGTGTATACACGACGACACGCTGTTCTTTCCAACAGAACACTACCAAGCAGCGTAGTGCTTTCTCAATACATGCGTGTTCCAATACATGCATGCGTGGCTGCCTGTAAACTCTGTTGTGTGCATTTTTCTTCAGTTTGGGTCCATCCAATATCTCCAAGCAGAGGTTCTTCCGAGCAAACACAGGCAATATGTTCCGATCTTTTGACTGGATGGATGGCCCGGTCGTTCCGGCTTTCCGATCACACGACGTCTGTCGCTCTGCCCTTCCCTGCACTCACTATTTGCGGCTCTCTGTCTGTCTGGATCTACGCTGAGAGGGCTCCATTTCGGGTCTTCTCGGGCTCTCACAGGGCTCCATGTTCTCATTTCCATCTATTCCAGATCTATCTATCTTTGGAGCTCGCTCTGTTATTTTCCGCTCACCGTTTCTCTTCTCTCTCACGTCTCATCATTGCGTCTGGCTCGTTCATCACGTCCGGCTCGGTCGCACGGAACCTTTCGCCCTTTCACACACGTCACATTATTTCGTGCCAGTCTCTCTCTCCCCTCTCATATACCAATCTGTCGTCGGTTCTTACAACAACAACAACAACAACAACAGCAGCAGCCTGTTTCTCCCTCTCACGTGTCCCACGGCAGTATTGTTCATTCCCGTTTTCGTTTCCGCTTTGTTGACCATTCCCGTTTTCCCAGCCACGCTCTTTGTCGCTTTCCTCTGCTCCCCATCCACCACACATACATACATACCTACATCACCAGTAGTTAGTCTGCTCCCTGACACGTCGGACTTTTGCATGTTCCAAAATGCGATCCAGGCGAGAGAGAAAGCGGTTGCTGCTTGCTGAGCACTCCAGGAGGGAGCGGATGCAAGTCGTTTCATGTACTGTAGTATACATGTACTCCGTGCGATGCAGTTCGAGCGTATTCCGTGAGGTTTCCTTCTCATTCATTCTGTGAGCCCCTCATCTCCGAACCTACGGCCGTTCGTTTACTGCATGGTTTCTTCGTGCTTTTTGCATCATTTACGCTCGCCGCCAAGTGCGTGTGTTTGGCGCGTGTCCATTTTATTTGCGGACTCGCGCGGTACGCATCCCTTCCCACCCCTTTGGTTTCGCACCAAACTACCGCGCACGTAAGAACAATAAAGAACAGCATCGTGTTTTCTCAATAAATGCATGCGTGTTCCAATACATTGACATACAGTAGGGGGCCTCTGATATAAGGCGGCTGAAATTGGCGCACACAACTCAGACCCGATATAAGGCGGCACCGCCTTATATAGGCAATCTCCCTGTATAAGGCGGTAACTACCCAAGTAAAATCCGATATAAGGCGGTGATCATCTTCGCATCACTACGCCCTCTCTGAAACACCTGTACCTTTGTGGCCCAAGACACCTGAAGGAGTGGTCAACACAACGCCCTGGCTTAACGGAATACAACCCTACTGTAGGCGCGCACACACTTTTTTTGTGTTCGGCCGCACGAAACCGTATTTTTTACGCGGAGGAATTCGATGCGAACGAGCGCGGACACATCACTCTTACTCTTTGCACACACGCCCTTCGTCGGCCCGGAGCATGCGCTGAGCCAACTCTCCCAACACTTCGGTTCTCTGGAAAGGGCCGCGGGGGAGTCCGGCAATCGCGAAGCCGTTTTCCGCCTTCAGAAGGCCAAAATGGCGATGATCAAAGCTCACGCGTCTAAACCCGTGCGGCAGTCGGACATGAGAGAGTTCTTGTAGGCGGATAGACGGATTATCTCAGCTGTTGTCTTTCATAGAGCAGGGTGTGCTGCAAAGAGTGGTCGCATTTTCAGAGGTACAAGCGCCGGGGCAAGTAGTGCTTAACCCGGCCAAGCGTCATCGACGCAGCGAATACAAATGTTTTTCGGTGCCACGATTGCTTTCCAACTATTGCGTGCGTCCATGTTGGCTAGCTTAAGTTTTGTTCTTCACGAAGGAAAAATATTCGGTGTCCCTCGCATCAGTACCGAAGAGAAGTATTGGTTTGGACACGTTATTCGTCTACTCTACCAGAGCCTTGTGCGGCGGTATTGTTGGATGCAGATGTACATTCTGCTGTACACTCCCAGCGGGGTCGTACGGCATCAGATGTACACGTACATACATACCGCTGCAAACAGCACTCAAACAATTGCAAGCAATCTTGCTCGTTCTACACGCGTGAATGCATGACGCGTGACCATTTCTTCCACTCAGCGACGCGCCGTGAGGTGATGCCCAATACGCTGAAACCTCCTTTCTTCATTTGTCTTAAATAAGGCGGTCACCGCCCTATTGGGCCAATCTCAGACCGTGTATAAGGCGGTTACCGCCTCATACACGTATAATGCGGCTGCCCGATATAAGGCGGTTTCCTTCACCACGCACTACACCGCCTTATATCTGGCCCCCTACTGTATTTCAAACTCGCGTTCCCGGTTCCTTGATATTTATTTGGCTATTTTTGTCCCGAACCATGGTTCAGGAATCTCCGTGGAAATCCAATTTCTATTTCAAACTCATATCTTTGAACGGGGAGGCCTTGATGTATGGCTGTTCCAAGGTTAATATTTCAAAAGATGACATGTAATCCGCAACTCCGTCCAGTGTGCGCACACCTTGCTGCCACGCATATGTACTACGCTGCAGCAGTATACAGCAGTACGTTGGAGAGAGAGGCCAACGTGGAGAGACGGGAGACTTTCATCACTGCTACGCTGCTGTCAGCGAACTATGTTGAAAGAATACGCACGCCTGTGTTGAGACTTCGTATGTGGTTGGGATGTGTTTCAAGAGAGAGGCAGAGCGACACCACGCAGCGAGATGCTATTTTCCCTCTCTCTCCGGCTGGGCAGCTGGCTGAAATATCGCATGCATGCATGATGAACAGGATGGTGAACACATCAACAGACAGCTACGGCTCGCTGCCAACACAAAGCACACACACCAGACACGCACACCCTAGCTACTCATCCCCCAGTGATTTAACCATGCACCTTTCAGAAGGAGGGCACTCTCACGGTCGATGGTTATGATGTATGCATACTTATGTCACCAACCGGAGAAGGGCCTTTGGAAGAAAAAACACACCACAGCCGATTCTTGAGCGACGACAGCAGAAGAAGATCGATGCATAACTGGATGAGAGATTCATGAAGCTATGCATACCAACATATTATACTTGCGCGTGCGCGGTGTCAAAGCTCTGGGGGTGCGGGTTGAATATTTATTCGGGAACAGATCCAGCCGGAAATTCCCGACCCATGGTTCGGGAATCTCCGCGCGGTATTTCAAACTCAAATTCCCGGGAATCCCGACAATCCAGTCAAATAATCCAGGAATCTCGAGTTTGAAATATGTCAACACATGCGTGGCTTCCTGTAAACTCTGTTGTCATGTGGTTGTTTCTTTGCACTTTGGGTCCATCCAATATCTCCATGCAGAGGGTCTTCTAAGCAAACGGTCTGACCCCCTGTCGCTTCCCTCTCCGTCTGTCAGGATCTATCTACACTGAGAGGGCTCCATTTCGGGTCTTCTCGGTCTCTCTCACAGCGCTCCATTTATTTCCTCGTTTCCATCTGTTCCTCGCTGTTGTTTTCTTGCGTTCAGCGTTTCTCTCTCATGTCTCATCATTGCGTCTGGCTCGTTCATCACGTCCGGCTCGGTCGCACGGAACCTTTCTCCCTTTCACACACGTCACATTACTTCGTGCCGCCAGTATCTCTCCCCTCTTACACAACAACAGCAGTCCCTCTCACATGTCCCACACCGCAGCAGTACGTAGAGTTTTTTTAACATGCAGATTCATATTTCCCGCCTTCATTTTTTTTTAAAGGTCCATTCCGTTTTCCCGCTATTTCTCGCTCGCTCGAGGAAAGAGCGTTTTTAGGCGCTTTCCTCTGCTCCCCATCCACCACAACAAATACATCTCATCGTTTAACTGCGCCTCTCACAGGGCTTTAGGCCAGTCTCTCTCTCTTTCGCGCAGCCAGTAGTCTGCTCTCTGACGTGCCGGACTTTCACATGATGTATTGTAAAATGTAAGTTACCTATACAGGTGCTTTTGTACTTAGCACCAGCTGGCATCACTGGTATAAATCATCAGTGTATAGACTTTAAAATACTCGAAATAAGTCCAGTACCCCGCCGGTTTTCCTCCACTCACTGAAAAGACTCCACCACATCCCGTTCGACTGTGGGTATATCTCGAATGGGTAGTCTTTCTGTGTGTGTATTAATTGTTCCTTAAATGTTTCAAAATACACGCGTTCGTTTCTCTGGGATCTCGCATGTACGCGCCGAACATGCATGTCTAGAATTTCATCTCTCTCCGGGATCTTTTCAGGGCTGGCTTCGTTTTTCTCCGTTTCTCGCATGCATGCAAACAACCCTAATCAAATCGCGATTTGGTTTTGGGTCGTCCTGTTTTAAGTCCTATAGATTCGACGGGTTCCATTACTTTTCAGCCAATCAACAAGAGAGTTCTTCGGATCTTCCGGTCTTATATTGTAACCAAATCTGAATGTGATTTCGTGATCTGATTTCTTCGTAAACCTACCCTAATAGCATACATGTACATATACATGTAGATGTACATATATGTAGTTCTCTACTGGGTCAACGACCAAAATATCGGGGAGAAACCCTCGGTCATGTAGTGTGTTATAAAATACAAGAGGTACATACCTGCGGAGGAAGGGCCTGAACGAGGGGGAGGGATGCAGCATGCGCCAGGATCCCCTTCCCTTCCTGCCCCCCTCCACCCCTCGCCACGCGGTGGACCTTGGCTATGAGTGCCCTCCTCCTGCTGCTACGGCGGTGCCCTCCCGACATGAATGTCGCCCCACCGGGGATTGCGTCCACAGCCCGAGCTGCTGGCGCAGGGTGTGATGTCATAACCGGGGCGGGTGTCAAAGCCACGCGCAGCAGACATCTAGCCGGACAAACCAGAAGTGCGAACGCGCCCACGATGACACGCATGGTGTCGCTGCTGTCACACACAGCCTCTCTCAGTGTCTCTCAGTAACGACGCCAAGCCCTCTGCCTGCTGCAACCTGCTGCAAGCCTGCTGACTGCTGACTGCCCCTCATGATTTTTCCGCCCGTTTGAATAACGCCTCCCCGATGTCGTGGCACTCCCTCGACAGCAGCCACAGCGCCACAGCCGGACAGCAGGGCAGCAGTCCGCAGCCCGCCCGTCCTCTGTGTTGCTAAGGTGAGCGGGAAGGTCGTTTGTGTTCAAGGTCGGTACACAGGGGTGTTGGGCAAGAGTGCTGCCTTTTTTTCCTGAAAACTAGACGTGAACGAGGCGTAATGTGTACGGTTAACGGGGATCATGCTTAACGCATGGTGCATGCTTGTGACCCGTATGTACCACCCCAGACAGCCAGCATGCACTGCAGCACTAGCAAGCTAGCGGTAGGCTACGCAGCAGCAGAGAACAACATGTTGCTCGAGAATGATGGTGAAGTGGCATCGCCTGCCGTTGTTGCTGGCGTGCTCAGCTGCGAACGAATCCTGAGACAAGTTGCGGTTGCCGTTGAACGGCTGTTCCTGAGCGACTCGTAAGCATTTTTAGCGGTACTGCTGTATGCATGCATCCTGTCAAGCCGTGCTGCAGCAGCACAGCACCAGCACTGTGCACGCGTGTATATGCGGGCCATAGGCCACCAGCCCCTTTCGAAATCCATGGCATCTCTGTCGTGAAGGTACACAAACACACATAACCCAACCAAATTGAGGTTGGTTGTTGATGTTGTCATGTTCATGCCACGCGATGGCCATCTTTTATTGTCTTACTGGATGGTTTGCTCCGCCGCGCGTGTGGTCGGTCTTGTTCAACTCGCAAGCACGTCCAATTCGCTGGCTGTGTCTGATGCTCCAGCTGTGTGTCTACTTTGGCGTGTACTTGCACGCTAGTCGGCCGTATGCGGTATACTGCTGTATGTACCTTCTACTTTAGACTAACCATCCGTTTCACCTCACCACCGCCTCCCTGTTAAAAAACAACCAAACCCGCCGCACTCCGAAAGGCAGAGACTAAAAGGAATAGAATAGAGCCTGGCATTGCACTGCATTGCATTGCAAGCTGCCCTTGCTACACAGGCGGGATCTACAGCAGTACCGCAAAGCACTACTGCTGTGTTACCCCACGCCGGGAGGGGATACAGGAGACAGATGCAGTTCGTTCTCGGCAAGGGCACGGGGGCAGCGTCCGCCTGCCTTGCCCTCGCCTACGCATGCCTCTCCGCAAGACGGGCTGATGCCTTCGGGCTCGGCCTCAGGCCCATCCCCTCGGCCGCGTCATCGTTCAACCCGGGGGGCACGCTGCCACACACGGTCGACGTCGGAAGCAGTGGCGGGGGGGGCCGTGGAATGAGCATGTACTCGGCGTTCAAGAAGGGGGGGGGCAAGGGCAAGAAGAAGAAGGGAGGCGGGGGGAAGAAGAGTGCCGGGGGTAGGGGGGGCGGCGGCAAGGGCGCGGGGAGGGGAGGGGGGAGGGGTGATGGCGGCCCTCCTTCGCCGACCGTCGATACATCCCGGAAGGTTAGTGTGTGTGTTTTTTTTTTTTTTTGCGTTTTGCCAAGGAGGCGGTAGGGACGAAAATGCTGTGTCTGTTGCGTGCTGTGTTGCTTACGGCGTGCCGCGCTCATGGATTGAGAGTGTTGATATGTTTGATCAATCAGGGTTGGAGTGTTCCCAAGTATGTGTAGACGAGGTATTGTCTGCCGTAATGTGTGCCAGACACAGCGTACGTTCTCTCTCGTACATCATCGTTTGTGCTGCTTTTCATCCGGTCCTTTGTTTTGGCTGCGCACTTACGACACGTAGCCCCATCATGACCATGGCCGGCACACGCAAGCACAGAAACAAGAACCGCAATGGTTGTTGCGCCTACTGTAGGCCTCCTGGAACCCTCTCCCCCCTTCCCTCCTCTACCCCCAGCACGGCAAGCACTATTATAGTACCTATGCATACCACGATACGAAAGGACAAGCCTACTCACGCCTCACGCACACAAGACAAAACAGCCACTGCTATTGTATTGTACTTGTGTCGCACAACCCAAACTAAAAGCCGCGTTTGCCTGGCTGTGCTCCCGATGCCGCCTCCCGCCAACCGCGAATGCCCAGGACTTCGTGTACCAAATGAACCGACTATCCAAGTCTTTCGGCAAGGGGACCAGCATCCGTCCGGTGCTCAAGGACGTGAGCCTTTCCTTCTACCCAGGGGCGAAGATCGGAGTGCTGGGCTCCAACGGCTCCGGAAAGTCTACCCTGATGAAGGTGCCCTGTTCTAAGGATGTGGCGCCCACACCGCTCTTTTTGATATTCCCTACAGGGACACGCGCCAGGATGATCATATTTGCATCCGAATGACCCTTCCTTGTGTTTTTCGAACAGGGTGGTATGCCTAACAATCGCCAAAAGGCTGCGCGTTGGAGGTAATACCCCGTTGTGCAGTGATGTCATTGATGTGAAGGCAGAGACTGCGGCAAGGTGGTGCGGATTGCTGGGATGAGGGAGTGCCAATAAAAACTCTTGTCTTATTTCTTGTTCGTCCTTTGGAGGGCTCACACTTCGATGGCTTTTTTTTCGGTCCATCAATACAATCAATTGCTTGTGTCGGCGGGCACTTCGCACCATCGCATGGTGCTCGGTCATGTCTTGCTTCTTGGACAATACGTTGTGTCAGTAACCACAGCTGCGATAGCAGCGATAGCAGCGATAGCCGTGCTTGTCGTCCTCCGCCATTGAGCACTTCACTATCCGTGTGGTACAGTGTGCATACGAAATCTCTTCCACCTTGGATTCTTGATCCTCCTTGTTCCTGTGTTCCGTTGGAATGGCGAGTGTCGTCAGGGCTAGCCTAAAGAGCCTAGCAGCTGATCTGTTGCTTGAATCAGTAGAAATGCCACCTGTGCTGGCCAAGTTGCGTGCATGTGTGGAGATCAAACATGTTCAGCTTCTTGTGCATGCGGAGACTGAAGCTTACCCGGCTTGGCTTCCGTTTCTCGTTTCGCTTTCTGCCCGTCTACGCGCATCGCGCCAAGACGCCAGCCAACCCTCGTTTGCTTTCAAGTTATCCATCGCGATTGTTCCCGATGATCGCGAGGCGGCCTCACGACGCATCGCCCACATGTAAATGAAACACACCCGGTCAGCCTTTTTTTGTCCACGCCCTTGGCCTGGTTTCAAAATTATCAAAATTGTCTGCGGACCACCCATGCATCAGACTATTTTCCAGACACACGGGTTGGTTAACACAAGACGGATCTGCGGAACCCCTCTGTTTATTGTTCGGTTTCGTGGTCGTTTCTCCTTTTCTCTTTAGTCTGACGCCGGCTGCTTGCCACGAGACGAGACAAACTCGCTTGTTCGCCACATCCGCGCTGCCGCGAGAGCCATGACCTCTATCGACAACCTTGGCCTTGACCTTGACCTTGACCTTGGCGTTGCCTTCCCCGTCGCCACCTTGACCCTAACTCAGATCATGGCCGGGGTGGACACGGAGTTTCAGGGGGAATCTCGCCTTTCGGACTGGGCGAAGGTGGGCTACCTGGAGCAGGAGCCTAAGCTGGATGACGGGGACACGGTGTCGTCGAACATCGAGGCCGCCGTCGTGCCCACCCGCACCCTGCTGAAGGAGTACGAACAGGTATGTATTGTAGGTGCAAGTGTGACCTCAGCCGTCGAGGACGCTTGGAATGCCGCAGTTTGTGACGGATATGTGGCAGGCTAGATGAGACATACCAACGGCTGTACAGGCAGATACATATATGTGGAACACGGGGGTAGGTAGATGATGTTGACACGGTCCATGCGTCTCTTCAGAGCAATGACAATGAGGCATGGCGTAAGTCTCATTTCATTTCAGGTTTGAGGGTGCACGACGCGCGAACGACCGCCGGGATGAAAACTAATGTGCTCTTGGGGGTAGCCCCGGGTGACGCGGAATACCTTATCGCTCAACACGGGTCTGCTGCCAGGAATGGTGTGCTTGATGAGTGATAGTAGTGCATACATGGGGTATGCATGACACGGAGTATGCATACATGGTGAAATCATGGAACGTGTCGTCATCAGACCCTTCGAAAGAAGCCTCTCAGAATTTTCTCATCATCGTTTTGCTGGATCGATAACTCGGCCGGCATCAGCAAAACGTACCTCCAACATTCTCTAGAGTCCGGACACGTAGCGGAACGGTACACGCGCTTCCTATTTTCTGTACCCTTACCTTTTTGTTTATGTCTCCCCTTGAAGATGATCCTCGCGTACCCTGTGTTCCCAATGCAATACCCTCCGTCGCCCCCCCCCGCCGTTGTTTGCCCGCATGACGTATTCTTCGAGAGAAGGTGTCCGCTGAAATGTCGAGCGAGGGGGCTGACATGGACAAGCTTTCGAAGGAGATGGACCGTCTTCAGAACGCCATCGAGGCGGCGAACGGCTGGGAGCTGGACCGCGTGCTGGAGAGAGCGATGGACGCCTTGAGGTGCCCCGATGGAGACGCCCTCGTGGACAACCTGTCAGGTGATGTGTGGTGTGATTCCGGTGTTGGAGCTTCGGTAGGGTGGGACTCGTCGTCACGATAAGTACGTAAACCTGAACCTTACCCTTTGAGCGACTTTGAAAGATCGATTTCTCCATAACCATGACACAAGAGGCCCGAAGCCCGACCGACATGTCGAAGGAAATCTCTCTCTCTCTCTCTCTCTCTCTCTCTCTCTCTCTTTGTCTCTCTTCGTCTCTCTCTCTCTCTCTCTCTCTCTCTCTCTCTCTCTCTCTCTCTCTCTCGACGAGATATTTTCACTACTACCATCCTTTCTGGCATTGGTACCTCTCAAGATTGTGGAGCGATCGGGCTTTGCCAACTGGTCAAGAGAGATGCGTTCTTTGCGAGCTTGCTTTACGGGAAGGATACACCGACTGATTAATTTTTACAAGCCAAATGGTTGACATGTCAATTTATTACAATAGTTGGTTGGTTGGTTGATCAGGAGGAGAGAGGAGGCGTGTGGCTCTGTGCAAGCTGCTGCTGAGGCGTCCCGACCTGCTGTTGCTGGACGAGCCTACTAACCACCTGGATGCAGAGAGTGTGGCGTGGATGGAGGACTTCTTGAAGTCGTTCGGAGGCACCGTGGTGGCAATCACGCACGACAGGTACAGATTAATTGTATGTGTGCTAGCGTGATAGCGCTGTCGTCCCGGACGTCACGTTCCATCCTATGATCCAGATTGTTGCGAAGCATAACTCATCTGCGCACCAGACGGCGTCCCAGTATGCCAGAGCTTGGTCAAGACGACTCGTGGTGGAAGCCTCCCCTCATCCTCACGTGTATCGCCAAGTTTCATGTGTATCGAACACAGCGAAGCGTGTCGAGGAACTTGCCGAAGCTACTTGTATTTCTCCGATGGGGATCGTCGAAAACTGCTTCTGTCGCTCTGAACGAAGCCATCGCACGATTCTACGGTATGTCTATCTTGCTTGAGTGGTCGAAGTGGTTTCGATGTCTGCTACGAACCCACCGAATCGGCTTCTATTCCTCCTCCGCGCGAAGGTACTTCTTGGACAACGTGGCCGAGTACATCCTCGAGCTGGACCGTGGGGAGGGCTTCCCTTTCAAGGGCAACTACAGCGGATTCCTGGAGAAGAAAATGGCCAGGCTTGAGCTGGACGCCAAGATCGATAATAAGAGGAAGGCGTCTATCAAGAAGGAGCTAGAGGTGAGTGAGACTTGTTTGGGCTGGGGGGGGGGGGGTGCTGAGGTGCATTTTGGACAGGAAGCCTGTTTTGGACTCGTGTGCGTGTAGACGCATCGTGTGTGAGGTTATGTCTTCATTTGAACCGTATGAGAAGAAGGGAGCTTCTTTCTTCAAGAGAGAGAGAGAGAGAGAGAGAGAGAGCGGTAAAAGTCAAGACCCGTATGTGCGATTGCGCTGATCCCAGCTCTAGGTACCAACCACTTGGCAACTTGTAAAGTTGTTCTGCTTGATGGACGATGTCATTGCTCGTTTTGTTCGTCGCAGCTCGAGCTCCCTCTGTAGTAGCCGCTTCCGCCGTCCCGAAGCCACCAGCATACGAATGCGTAGGGTACCCCCACCCCCGAAGACTGCACTATCCGCGTGGACTCGAGGCAGCAGTCTACGCGCTGACCCCTCACACGAAATGGCTGTGTTGAGTACCTACCGTATCATTCATATTGGGGATAACAGCAGTGGGGGGCGTAAAAGGACAACGTTTTCGTTTCGCGTACAACTACTGTATGCATACGGCTTCGTCATTATCGCCCAGCGTGCGTGTATCTGACACCCTGACACCCCCCCCAAACACTACCCCCCCCTCCCCCGTGTTTTAAACCCTCCCACGGGACCCCTGCACCACCTCGGGCTCTTGTTTCCATGCATACAATAATAGTGGGTGAGGACGAACCCGAAGGCTCGACAGGCCAAGTCCAAGGCTCGTCTAGCACGCTACGACAGCCTCAGCCAGGCGGACGAGGCTGCTGACGCCGCCGCGAGAGCATCGTTAGAGAGCATCTTCATCCCCCCCGGCAACCCTCTCGGTACCATCGTCGTCGAAGCGGAGGTATTTTGATACAATAGGTGATATGCAGTACCAATACCTTGTTGTCGCATGAATACAACACGACCCCCTCCAGGACCGATTTTCAAAACCTGGACTGGCCTAATTCCTCTACCACGAACAAAGACGATGCCAAAACGGTCGAAACCAAATGAGTAGTAAGTTCTTCCGCACAGCATGTGGTTGACTTTGTTGCTCCGGCATGATGAGCTGTTATCTTGTGGAACCTCCGGTAATGTGGAAGCGGAGTATCAGTGGCAACTAGTACGGAGCACGGGTTACTCTGGATTCATGTTGTGTGAATGTTTTCTGCGTGTCTCTTTTGAGAAGAATTGCTGCGTATCTTGCCCACTCAAGCGAGTGGCGCGCTTGGTGCCGCCACAAATAGCATTCGTCGGGAACCGGAGAAACTATTTCATTGCATGTTTTTCCGCTCCTGCCGATGTTGGTTCCATCTGTGCACACTCTTATATCTATCTGTCGCTCTTTGTCTTTTCTGTGACTGTATTAAGTCTTTATTTATTTGTTTTTCTGTTTAATCGTTTACTGTTTATTCTAGTTTTTGTTTGTTTTTTGGCTTGTTTGTTTGTTTGGACAGGACCTCGGCAAGGCGAAGGGAAAACGTCTTCTCTACGATGGGGTTAACTTCTGCCTTCCCAGGGGGGGTGTCGTAGGGATCATCGGTGCTAACGGAGTCGGGAAGGTGAAGTCACGCATTCACAGTAACGTAAAATAGTACCGGTCGCTGCCTATGGCCGCATACATGCATTGTCCCAAGAGGGATTGGCCAGTCTGTGTAACCTGGCACCATTCGAAGATTTTGAGATGAACCATATCCTGAGAATCTGCCGCATGTCTCACGGGATTAGGTTATGTACCTTACCACGCGGGTTTTTCTAGCACCCCGCGGTATAGTATACTCTGGGGCGCCCCACCTCCTGACACCTGACACCCTTCATGACCTTCCTTCCGTCGCCATCCCTAACACTAACACTAACACTAACACCACCGATGTGCGACAAGCCCCTCGCGCCGACGCCCAGCCTCGAGCGCGAAGATGAGTCCAGCCTCTTCCTCGGGGGCGTTGCATCGCCTGTGTCAAGAGTAAGCAAACGCCTCCTTGCTTGTGCTTTTTTAGCATGTTTCTCGTGTAACGTCGTTTTCCTTCGTCGCGGCTGCTCGCACCCGTTCCCGACAACAACAATAAACAGTCGACGTTGCTCAACATGATCGCCGGTCTGGACACCCCGGACATGGGAAAGCTAGTGGTGGGCGAGACCGTGGACGTGATGTACGTCGACCAGAACAGGGAGGGTCTAGACGACCCCGAATTGTCGGTGTTCGACGCCGTGACGGACGGGGCTGATGAAATTACGCTGGGGCCCCGCACAATCAACAGGCAAGACGATGGGTTTCAATCGTTAGAGTTAAGGTTGTTGTTGTTGTTGTTGTTGTTGTTGTTGTTGTTGTTGTTGTTGTTGTTGTTGTTGTTGTTGTTGTTGTTATTTTTTTTGTCGCTGCTGGGAAGAAACTATTTAATGCTCGTGTGCAATGGTGTTCTGTCTGTGTCCATCCGTTCGTTCCCTTGGGTCTATTGCGTGCGCAGTCGCGCCTACCTGTCTTGGTTCAACTTCAAGGGAGGGGACCAGCAGAAGAAGGTTAACCTGCTGTCTGGGGGAGAGCGGAACCGCCTCAACCTGGCTAGGACGCTCAAGCAGGCGAGCAGTAACGCTAGTACACCCCGGACACATTGATGAAAGATGGTAGCGCACAGGCTTGAACTGAACTACTGCGGGTCTACACGAAGGATGGTCGCCTATGGTAAAAAAACGAAGGGCTGTGTCCCTCTGTCCCACTCTTCAAGTTAAGGTATCCCCGCGGAATTGAGGAAGGAGTAGGTGTGGCTTGAAAGGTTAAGGTGAGGTCACACGCATGTGTTATCGATCGGTACAGGAAGTACAGCAAGTAGAGGAAGTCGTGCCGTGGCTACGGCGAAGACGACGGCGTCGCAAACGCAACGACTCGAAGGAAGGAAGGACGGACGGAAGGAAGCACGTACCTTGATACTTCACTGTTCCCGGTGCCAGGCTTTTCGTTGTCCTCCTCTCCTCTTTCTCCTGTCCCCGCTCTTGATCTATGTTCCACGCTTGACCTGACCCACTCCACACCGCCACCGCTGCTGTTGCACGTATGTGCATCCAAAATATTTTCATAGAGTAGACCAGCTTCCACTCCACTCTCACTCCTTCTTACTCCTTAGCTATACTAAGACCCCCCCCCTCGGACTACAGAACAGTGTGGTTCTTTGACCACGGGGATAAAGGCAGCATTTTTTATGTGGCGCTCTTTTTCAACCCGCGCCTAAATGCAGGAAAACGTTGCCGTTGGAATAGGCGGAGAGCTCCACGATTCGCGGAATCCGGTTGCATGTGCCGTCTTGCCCTGTACAACGTTGTTGCAACGTGTTATTTATAGCTAGGGCTCACGATGTCAACGTCTGTTCGGCTTGTGCGCTCAGCGGAAACAACTCTCGATGGCAGCTACAGCAGTAGTAGTTGAGACAACATTGCAGCTCTCATTTTTTTGTTTCTCGCCGGCGCAGGGAGGGAACCTGCTTTTGCTCGACGAGCCGACCAACGACTTGGACGTGGACACACTAAGGGCGCTGGAAGACGCCATCGATGCTTACCCGGGGTGCGCGGTGATCGTGAGCCACGACAGGTACTTCCTGGACAAGGTCGCGACGCACACGCTCGCCTTCGAGGACGACGGGGGCGTGGTGAGTGCTAATAAAGACACCGGCATGGTTCCACGATCTGCTGCTGCTGTTGTTGTTGTTGTTGTTGTTGTTGTTGTTGCCAGGACGTGGTCGTGATGCCGCTGCCGCTGTATCGTGCTCCACGCTGTACGTAATTTAGCGGTACAGGAGCACGCCTGACCGTACCAACTCGTGATATCATCGTGACGTCATCGTGATGTCATCTGCGTTGTTGTTGACTTGTAAGCGTCTTGTGGGTGCAAGGCATGGGCACGTATGTATGTACATTGAAACTGCCAGTCGTTAAGTGTTGAGTGATGCAGGTGTCGTCCATCGTTGTTGTGATAGTGGTGTGAAAAACGGTCTAATTTTGACCAACATATACGTATATGTACGGTGTTGCCTTGATACGGGGACTTGCTTCAATTGAGCTGAGCGTGTGTTGAATGTCACCCGAACACGAAGACTCCTGTTCGATGTAGACTGTTGTAGCTGACCATCAGTGCCGTGTCGCTGACACATGTATCACATGCATCTCCGCTGCTCCTTCGATAGGCCCCGAACGACAGTGAGTGCCTGGTTGTTGGTGCTGTTCTAGGCTTGGCTAGACTAACATCTGGTTGCCCCGTCCCTCATTGTCAGGTGTGGTTCGAAGGCAGCTTCGCCGAGTATGAGCAGGACCTCCGGAGACGGGCAGGGGGCAACGAGCCCAAGAGACCCAAGTTCAGGCCGCTTCCGGCCGTCTGAGGCGCTCGTTGATCATATCATACCTTACGATCATATTCGTATTCCACCTAGTAAAAGAGCAACGCCCCTTCTTGTCGTTGTGAAATCATTTTTATTTTTTGCCGTCGGTGGTCGGTTACAATAGAGGGGCGGTGGCGGAGAAGACGGCCCTTAACCTTGGAGGGAGAAAGCTATGTAGGCGACGCTAGAAGAGCAAATGTTTTTTGCGTGCCGGTTGTGATACTGTGCTCGCGTGATGGAAGTCTTAGTTTTTCGCCCTTGGTGAAAGAGTGGAGAGTTGAAGGAGTTCCTTCATTACACCGAAACAAGAGCTTTGAGCGGGTGGGGGCATGGCAATCCTCAGAGTCCTAACCCTAATGGCGACCTCAATACTTGTAGAACGTCGAACGATCTATTGTAGCAGTAACTACAACGTCGTGACTGCTGTGCTCCCTTTTGAAAGTGAAGTCCGTGGACGCTGGTCAGGATGACTGGCTGACTGTGGTGGGCTCACGCCAGCTGAGCGACGAACCCTGCGTGAAAACCTAAGATTACTGCGTCTCGGGTACTTTCGATCGGGCTGGTCGATATGATTCATCCTATCTAGCTAGTCGATTGACATTTTTTCGAGTCAATCGATGCCCACCTCATGCGAAAAACAACCAACCTTCCTTTTTATTTATTTCAAGAGCGTTCCTTTTCGAGTGGTTTTGCACGTTCCACCAGTAGATCAGGTTGACATCTCTTTCACTCAACATGTTGATCGAAATTTATTTCGAGAATCTCGTTCTTGAGTGCACTTCCATCCAAGAGAATTACTTCGAACCCTCGCCCATGGCCATGTGCTGGCTATAGACTCCCTAGTTAATTAACTACGTGTATAGTCTAGGTTCGTAGCATACAGCATACGTCTGTTGAGAAAGTTTCGAGGGGTATGGAGGTTTTAGGTACAAAGTGACTTCTATATTTTGTAGTGTGCTCTCGTATACTTGTACCGAAGAACGATACAGAGGCAATGATAACTGCTCCCACACGAAGACGTTGGTTCATTTCAGTTAGCTAGCGCGGCCGATGCTATTTGATCGAGTAAACTCACAACAAGCCCACTACGTACCGTACACGACGAACGTTCCTCCTGTCAAGCTGCCGAAGCAGGACTCACAGCTTTATTTACCCGCCAGCTAAATAATACATCGTAATTGTATGCTACAGCAGTAGCAACTTGGATACAACCGCATGTTCGTAGAGTATGAGCAGTATAGGAGCAGCGCCATATACACTCAGGCAAGCGCTTCGCCGCCGGTCAGCGAGATGCCAGCGCAGTAAGGGTACACGCCGAGGGGGTTCGCTCCATCGCCATCATGGTCTCTTCTCCTCCACGTCATCCTCCTTCGCGCAGCACAGCAGTGCAGCGGGAACGTCGGTTGTCGGTTGTGCACCCCGCTGTAAAGAGTCATGGATCGTCGGCCATTTATTTTCGAGAGGACCCTTGGAGGACCCCGGGTACACCTTGCTCTTGCGTGTTGTTCACGTATAAACGTGACTCATGTGATGGTATGATATTCTATTTGGTTGTAACCACGTAGGATAGGATAGATACATGGCCAGAGAGGATGACCGCTGCAACCGCCCTCCCCCAGGCTCAAGGAAAATGATGGGATGGATTGCACTCTGTAACCAACGGACACATCATGACCAACAGCTACAGCGAGCGAAAGAGCCAGACAGCCAGCAAAGCTACAGAGTACCCCATCTGCGCCCCCCCCCCCCCCCCCCATCGGGCTTTGCGATTTGGTTTCGAGAGGCGGACCGGCGCAAGCAAAGCAGCATAGAGGGAGCAGCACCAAGGGTATGGAAAGTGCAGCCAGAGAGCTAGAGGGAAACTAGACAGCGTCTTGGCGTACCCTCTGACGGAATCCGTGCGAGGCGACTCAGACCTGTCGGCGCGGCTATCGATCAAGCTGGTATATATATATCTTTGGCACTGACCCCGGCAAGGCAAGCTGCTCGCTGTGTGTGGTGTTTTTGTTCAACACGTCGTCGGTGGCGCATCAAAGAGATAGCTGTGTAGATCGAGCACAGCGTTGCCCAAGGGAGACGGATGGGCAATCTCAACAGCAGCTTTTCCGGCGAAAAGGAGGAGCAGGAGCATGGAAGGACGAGGGCGGAACGGTGGGCTCTCGCCAAGAAGTGTGTTGCGCTTCTGCAGGCAAGTGTGTGCTGGTCTGTTCTTTTGGCGACTTATTTTTTCAACCGTGCTGTTTGCGTGGTATACGTTTATTTTTGTTTCATCAGAGAGAGAGAGAGAGAGAGGAGAAGCGTGTCACAGCAGGTGTGCGCGGTTGCACGCCAAACGCTAGCCAACAGGTGTTGCTCACCCCATAGACAGCAGAACAGCCGCGGAGGAACACGCCACAGTAGCCCGCGGCGACCGCTCAGCCGAGCTGCGGACGAATTCGTTTGTGGCAGGCACGGCGGCGGACACCAAGGCCGGCACGCGAGAGCGAAAGAGAGATTATGTAGATCATTTGCTCGGCCGGAAATCTCGAACATTTGCACGAAAAAATCAAGAAGTGGAGAGGGAGAGGCGCGGGACACGCACGCTGGTGTGCCATGAACGAATGCCATTCCATTGACGGCATTCCACGCCGCCCGTCTCCTTTTGCTGGAGACAAGGAAAGCGCCGAACTGAACCGGAGTGAGTTTCAGTCTCATGCAACCCGACGGTCGCTATGGTCCACCTGGCATGTATCAATGCCAATGACTTCCCGCCGACGGCTGCGGTTCTTCCGGCCGCATATGTACATACAAATACACAGTCAAAGTGTGCGACAAACAACATTTGTATGAACTGCTGTATAGCCTGGCGATACGGTAAGAGCTGTACCATACCATGGTACACCAGTGGGGTAATTCCTTCTTTTTAGTGCTGTGCGCGCCTTCGTCCCATCCATGTGACCAGACCCTCGTTTTTGGAGTCTTCCCGCCCCCCCCCCCCCCCCCCCCCCCCCCCCCCCCCCCCCCAA
>FN649751.1:548186-590218 GCA_000310025.1 Ectocarpus siliculosus | reverse complement strand
CCCCCCCCCCCCCCCCCCCCGTTCTCCTACCCTACCCAATCATGCGCCTTGTGAATCGGTTTGTTGTGATGGTCGTTGCAGCCTGTGTGTGTCGGAACATAGTATCCCGTTCGACTGTGGGTTGTGGGTGTATCTCGAATGGGTAGTCTTTCTGTGTGTGTTTTTATTATTCCTTAATACAGTATCTATGCAGCCGCATCTAAACAGATATTGACGGTTGGCTTTGGTTGCCCAACAGCTGGTCGCCCTTGTTGGTACCTAATACAATTGTATGTAGCCTATGATTGTTCAACAGGGCGCGTTGAAACCGTCCTGCTGCTGTATATGGTGTGCATGCTCAAGTTGTAATGAAGTTTTGGAACTCGGCGTGCTCGTGTTCAGCAGTACCCACTCCTTTCGCTCGGAGTTTCTTTTTTGCACGGGGGGCAACCCTCCCTCCGAAGCGGTTGGAGCGACCACGCTTACAGCAAATGATATCCGATCCCACTGATCCACTGCGGTACATCAATTATTACCGGGGTAGAATCACTCGGCCTCACATGTTGCGCGGCTCTTGTTAGTCTTGCAGCTATGCAGCATAAATGAAAGCGCATTCATGCACTACCTTTTGTCATGACACGGGTGTACCAGTAGGGATCAAGTTGAACGTGGTAGATAGGAGATAGATTCCCTCCCTTGTGTTTTCAAGCACACAAGAAACGAGAGAGAGAGAGAGAGAGAGAGAGAGAGAGAGAGAGAGATACTGATGAATTAGCTGGTGCTATCGCACAGACCACTGCTATGCTACGATGCGCAGCGAGTCATGGTGGGTATGGGTAGGTGCATAGGTTTCGATGGTACGCGTAGGTGTAGGTGTAGGTGTAGGTGTAGGTGTAATTACAGGTTGTGCGGAACGAAGGGTTGCCTGCTGTAGAGTGGCCTGCTGCTGCTGCTGCTGCTGCTGCTGGAAATAAATGTGTGTTCTTCCAGAGACAGATATAAGATGCCATTAACCGATTTCGGTATAACCGTCTTTTCCTGTCTCGTCCCTAAAAATACCAATATATAGTGCCCCCGCCTGCATGCAAAACATAGGAGAACGCCCCCCCCCCCGCCTCAGTACATGGGCGTCTCCTCTCACGTGCACCACAGGCGCTGCTATGTACCGCAAGAGACCATGTGCGGTGTGTTGCCTACTACGAGGGCCAGCAGCGTGAGAGGGTATATGCAGAGAGAGAGGGGCGTGTGTGGGTGCCACTGCTTGTCCAGCAACAACACAACAACACACGAGCGCCAAACACAGAACACAAGAAGAAGAACACATACTTGTAAAGAAGACAACAATGTGGCCGTATTGTGCTCACTCCTTACACAGACCGTCGATGAGTAAACACGCTACAACAGGGAAAAACGTCTGTAATCTCGTGTTTCTGTTTTTCACGCCCGGGCCCAGCAGTGTTGGAGTTGTTTGCGTTCCTAATCAGTTTGTTTTTTTCTGCTTTGTTCGGCAAGAGGGTTGCGTGCCGATCCGATCCCTGCTCTCGACGAAATACGGAGGTTCGTATCTTCCCAACCACGGGCCGAGTCTTTGCTAGATTTTGGGATTAGCAACTGACACGAGTTTAATGTGAAGAAAAACAACAACAACAACAACAACAACAACAACCTGCCTGCCGCACAGCCGTCACAAGAAAAAAATGAGTACAAGTACAATTGTGTGCGGTCCTACATATGCACATGTAGGGATATTGTGAGCACAGGCATTCAGCGACAACTGGCGACAGACCTAGTGAATGGTAGACCTCCTGTTGCTGGTGCTGTTCAGGCTAGCGGTGCGGAAGCTTGCGGATGCAGATCGAGGACAATACACACACAAATGCACACAGATTAGCGCGGCCGATGCTAATAATAATACAAATGACACGCACACACACAGACATTCAGATTTGTGTTGTGTTTTCAACCGCACGGAGACTGACGTAGTTTCATTGGTCAGCCGGTTAGCGCGGTCAAAAGAAAGACACACATACACACACACACACACAGACACCGGTTTTGCTCACGACTGGTATTAGCACATAAGCATCTCCCTCCCTCTCGCCCACCTCCTTCCTGAACAATCTCGCCGCTCACAAATCGTCCCCCGCCGCCTCGCCTGCTGCTTCCTGTACGCGTACCTCCGCCAACAGATCTATTTTCCGGACACAAACCTAGACACGGTGCTGCTGCTACCGAGAGAGGCGTTTCTTCGTCATGGACACATGCCATCCCACGAGGAGGCCAAGGTTAGGTTATACATAGGTTATACATAGGGACAGGGGTGGTGTAGTGCTGTTCGAAGCTTGTTGATTGTGGCTTTGGGGAGGAATCAAATTTGCCACTTCTCTCTGTAGCGTGCGCGCGGCACAATCTGGCACCATCTGGCGCTGTTCGAAGCGCAACACGATTCCGATAGACTGGCGCTATTGCGGGCACCATGATCTACTTACTGCGGGCCTTCCGGTAACTGTATGCCGGTAGTGTACCATGATAGTTTTTTCCTCGTTGTCCTTGGTATGGCTCTAGTGCTCTTACGCAGCACCATCCACATCCAGATCTTGTCGCGGGAACAACAGCCCTTATCGTAGCCGCTTGCTTGTGGGATTCTGATTGTGGATTCGGCATGCGCTCGCTAACACACATGACACCGGGAATCTCTCAAGCAACAGCAATTTTGTTTTGCCCGCGTGAAGGTCGCCGCCTGATGCTTGAACATGTGAAGTATGCGGGTTTTGTGGCTCCTTGATTCGAACCGTGGCGCCGACTCAACACACCGACTCAAGTGCTGCTGCGTACATGTCCACGCATGCGGCGACTTTGAAGCGTGCGATGCCCCACAAGCGCGTGGCCCGAACACATGCGCTAATGCTTGAGAGGTGTGATGTTACCGCATGCCGTATCCCACAAGCAAGCGGCTGCATTACTCTGGACGTTTTCGCCATTGGTGTGCCCGCGCTTCCCTTGCTTGGCTGTTGGACTGCGCGACACGCTACATGTCGCTGCCAGTTACGTGGGCAGAGCACTACTGTCACGTGTAACTTGTCGTGTCATCACAAACACGTGCAAGCAAAGGAGATCACACAGAATGTTTCCCTGACAGCACAGCATAACGTTCGATATTCCGTGCGTGGTCGTGGTTTGTCCATCCTGCTCGACGCGCTTTGGTGTTTTGCGAGCGTGCGCTCCTGCCATAGGAGAAACGTGTGTTGGTTCCCCGTCCTGGCGCTGTTGCAGGGATGCGAAGTCCGCGGTCCGAAGACATGGTGTTGAAAAACAAGCGTATCCCCCACGACCCGCGCGCGCGCTCACCCACCCACACACACACACACACTGCCCGTCTTGTCGTGTGTATTGTACCCTTTTCCGTCTCGGATGTTGATTACACTCCTCAGCCACACCTTCGGCCAGTGCTATCGCTAACCGACAAGAAGAGGTACCCCATGGGGTCGGGCAAGGCGTTGTATCTCAGCCACTCCCAGGGAGATCACCTCGAGAAGCGGTGGGTGCCCGGCGACCCTCCAAAGACCGCCAGCGTAGACGTGGCCTCCAAGGCGGCGGCGGCGGCGGCGGTGGCGGCGGGTGGAGCGGTGGCCGTGGCCGTGGCGGCCGCCGCCGCAGGCGCGGCTCAAGCCGCCGCCGGGGCCGTGATCGCGAAGCAGGCGTCGGCAGCGGGGGAGGCCGCCGACCTCTACGCCACCGCGAGGGCGTTCTTGATGGAGAACCCTGAGTTCCAGCACATCTGGGTGAGCGCGGCGTGCATGCCTCCTCGTCTTCGCGAGCAGAAGTGGCGCGGAGCCGTGCCTTCCGCGGCTGGGTCTAACATGTTCGAGCACCTTCACCCGGGGGCTCTGGTGGCGTGCGATGCGGTACTCGTGGCCCCTCCCGAGAGGGAAAGCATGTCGTACATCGCAGAGCAGAGGGCGCGTTATTCGGACTTGGAAATGTACAGGTGAGAGGCGTTGGTACAGCAGCCAGCCGTTCGTGCTGATGGCACGCCGGTGGAGTCACGTCGAGCTATACCACGATTCGTGTCAAGGTCTGAGCCTGGTGGGTGTCTGAGCCAAAACCGAAGTTGTCTTACCATGTGCTCGTGTCTCTCTGGCGTTTGTCGGAATCCAAAGGGCAAGGCGCGCATGGTATCTACGTAAGACATATATGAACAGACAGATCCGCGGTTGATTTAGGAGCGATCCAATCATCTTAGATTTCTTGAACCAACACCGAAGGCGGTATCTCGAGACTTGAGTTTCTTGTTTCTTGTCATGTTCCCACCCCCACCCCCCTTGGTGGACTCAACTCTCGCATGCCACCCACCCAACCCTGACATTCTCCCTTACCCCGTGTGTTATTTTCCAGCACGAGCCCATGGAAAGCGTTGGAAGGGGTCATAATGCAGCTCATGAACAGCGTCAGCTTCTACGCCTTCCGCCTCGGCAAGAAGCTTATCTTCGCCGGACCCTACCCCGCCTACCCGGAAGAGCCCCAACCCTCCCCGCTCGACCTCAGGAGGGGCTCCGCCCCGGCCTCGATCGTCGGAGCCGACAGTCCCGTGGGCGGAAGGATGGCGACCGAGTCGCCTGTGGACAGAGCCAAGGCGGCGGCCAAGCTCATGTTCTCGAAGGGGACGCGGATGGGGTGGAACAGCAAGTCGGACATGAGTGCGGGGGACTCGCTGGAGGATGGCAGGTGGAATGGCTGGGACGGGGGGGGGGGGCGCAGTACGGCGGGATCGACACCAACAGCGTCGGTGACGACGGCATCGGTATCGGACTTCTCTGGGGGTAGGAGCTTTTACGGCGGCGGGGGCGACGTGAGCAGACGGCGGAGAAGCACGCCGACGGAGGGGTCGAGAATAGAGAGGGCCGTTGCGGAGGCGCTGGACAGGTTCGTCATCCCTACTTGTACAGTACTGTGACTTTTTTTCCCGCCCTACTTGTACAGCAGTAGCGAGAAACCTCTCTCTGGCGTAACAGTGTTCGATCATAGCAGAAGTCTTGTCTCCACACACTCTGTAGTCGCTCAGGCGCTGGACCACTGCGTGCTCTTTTTTGCCACAATGATTTTGACGCTACAGGTACGACCAAGTACAGCAGTAGCCTACACCTCTCTCTAGCATTCGTTAGCTAGCAAGCTAAGGGTCGCGGGGGGCAACACTCCTTGGTCGTATGGCAGTTGATTTTTGTCTATTTGTGGTAGTGGAGGGCCCCCACGTAATGTGACGCCTGGTGTTGCGCTGAATGGTCCAAAAGTTGGATACCACCCAATGCGGATACCGTGCGCGATTTTCCCTACCCGTGTCAGTGCTAGTGCGTATGTACGACATCTCTGTTGTACGATGAACAAATCACAAGCTGTTGCCATACCAACGAGCACTTAGTCCAACACATTTTTGTATTTCTGCATTCTTCCGGATCTGTGCGGTGATGGTTTTCGCCGTATACGTTTTGGAGCAGGCGATACAGGGCGGCTTCCAATTACTTTCGACACACACATCGACGTGACGGGAGGCACACCACCAGACACACGCCTCCGCACTGCATGTCATGTCAAACCCTTGTACGAAGCACTTCCCGTTGGTTCGAATAGTATGTCGTGATGGTTGATTTTCTGTCAGGTTGGGAATCAACATGCACGTCTAACGCCGACGTATACGATACCACTCCTTCATTCGATACTAATATTTGTTGTTGTTATTGTTGTCAGATTGGGGATCAACGGAACCCATTCTCCGCCTGAGCGCAACTGGCGGGGGGTGCTGCAGCCATGCTTCGTCCTGAGGAAGACAAGACAGGACGTGGAGAAGTACAGCGACGCACAGGGAGCGCTAAAGCAGGCCATGTGCTCGCTCAGCGTCTCCATAGACCAGGTGCGTGCGTGTTGTTGCCTGTCCCCCCACCTCCGAGGTGTGCAATGCAGTCAAGTCTATTCGGTAAAAGGGGTCGTACAAGATACGAGAGGAAGTATGTTGTACAAGAGAGACATGGCCCGGTTTTGGGCACGCGACGCAACCGTATTCTACTTTCCCAACCAGAGTATGGTCTCGGTTCCGGTCTCGGTATCTGGCAAACTCCCTTCAAGACAAGACTTGGTGCTTGTCCTTGGTTGGCAGTTGGCATGAACCGCTCCAAGCGACGGACGGACAAATGAAATGGCCGTAGTCTCGTAGCTATTTAGGAACGCGCGAAAACGCTTTGTAGTCACCGTACTGTATTACGGCTGTAGAACGGCTCCCGCGTCAGGGGAGACGCAAGACGCGGAGGAGGTGTGTGCTGAACGTCAGCGTGTTCAGTTCTCGTAAAACCCTGAACGCGTCGCCGTTGCCTCAGTATTTCTGTTTATGCTTTCGCTTTCCGTGCATGATTTTGCCTCTCGTTTTTCTTTCTTTTTTTTTTTAAATTAGGCGGAGGAGTTCTTCTTGGTGTGGAAGTACCTCGCCTCTTTAGGCCCCTGCGCCTCCAACGACCGGCTGGCGGTGCTGAACCTTCTCGTCTTCGCTGTATCGGTGGCCGACGGCTACTGCTGCCCACGACGGCCGTCCGATTTCGTGGGCCGTGTGCTGGCGGAGAGCCTCGTAACGCCGGGGCACCTGGACCTGTGGATGAAGGACCTGTCTCCGGACGATAGCCGGGTAAGGAAGGATGAGAAACGGCCCTTGAAGTGTAGCGTCCGCATGCTACGTAGGTGCCCTCGCGATCAGACTGTGATTGTGTACCCTTCCGGATGCTATGAATAGGTGCCATGGCAACACCCGTACGTTACTGGTGTGGACGGGTCTCGTGTTGGACGAGGTGCCCGTCCGGTGCTCATGTATCTACGTATCTGTACGCCGTCTTCGAAGGCTGCTTGCGACCTTGACGTCAACGTGTTGGCGGCTTGTAGCGCCGGATATGTTGGCGTGCGTAAAACGTCATGTAGTGCGCCTGTTGCCTCTGTTTGCAGGTGTCGGTCGCGTGTATATCCGAACACAACTCACAACGGTACGGCGCCACTGTTGCCGGCGTGGTCCTTATCTATCCCTCCCTGCTGCTGGCCGTCCATGTCGCTTACGCGATTGTTCCCGCTGTGATTGTGTTGTTGTCTTTGGTGTGGCTCCTGAAGAACATCCTTCGAGCAGTCAGCGCCGCCGGCAAGAAGCTCTCGATCCTGACTGTGGGCAGCTCGCACACCGCGGGCGCGGGGGTGGGCTCTTTCCTAAGGGGACATCCCTCTTTGAGAGTGAGTTATTGCTACTTGTTCACAAGTATAGGAAGCCGGCAGCATCATCGGTCGCCTCCATGCAAGCAACGATGGGTTGTTGCTTGTGTATAACCTTGCGACTACAGGTTGGCCGGTTAGAAATGCTGAACTTAACTCCGCTTTGGAAGCAAAACCTATGATGCCAAGGAAGAGCGGAACGGGATGCTGCAAGGCACCCTCGCTTTACTGCGTTCAAGGCCCCTCCGCGTTAGTTGTGTGTGCCTTGTGGCTTGGGGATACAAAGGCTGATGCTCTCTCGGCTACAGACAGCGCGATGGGGTTATGCGATTGCCTGTACTGCTCAGGCTTGTTGAGCACCCACTCCAGCAGTAGGTGGAGGTACACTCTTGACGGCCTCTTTCTTGTATTGTTTTGGGGATTGTCTATTGTAGACACCGACCAAACGTATCTCAATCAGGCCAGTGGGTCTTGACTTCGAGATGCTGTATTGTAAGCCAGGGTTCGATAGATTAATTGTTCTACCCCTTCGAAGGCAATTACAGGCAAAGCAAACGCGTTCTCTATGTGCGGACGGTCTCGTGTCCACGCCCACCTGCTCTGTCTGCCCCCCCCCCCTTCTGTTGACTGTTGGACGGACGACTTGGTGGCGGTATGGTGCGTAAATAACGAGGCGTTTTTTGGGTATCTGGCAAACAAACGTTGGCCAAACATACCCCCCCCCCCTCTCCTCCGTCGCCGTAACCCCCCTTGCTCTTTTTCTCTCCTCTGTACGGCCACGAAAATTGATGGTTGCGTGTTGGATGATGACAGGAGCTGGAGCTAGAATGGGAAGGGGTTCGAGACTTGTCGTCGATAGCCCAGGCCCTCGGGGAGCACAAGTCGCTGACGAGGCTCAACCTGACCCACAATGAGGTGAGAGAGAGAGAGAGGAGAGGAGACAGGAAGGCCGTCTGGTTCGCTTTGGTTTGGCAAGACACCGCTGTACATGGTACACAGGGCAGAAAGCAATTTCCGCTGACGAGAATGACTGCGTAATTTATGCATACAGTATTCTGGTGGTGTTGTGCGTTTTATGCTTACGACGGAAATTCGCCGCTCTTCCGTCCCCCGGTTTGGATGGATGCCGTCAACCTTTCCGGGTACGGGTATTGTATCCAACGGATAAACAATATTTTATTCGTTCTAGTGTGCATCTTGTAGAACGACCATGAGGAAGAGCAGAGCGAGACTGAGGTATGCATTGTCGCGAGGTGGTGCCGATCCGATCTCGCCCTCATCCTCGAAGCTTGCCACCAACGTGTAAACTTGTTGTTGTTTCAGATCGGACCTCGCGGCGCCCTCCAGCTGGCGGCAGCGCTTCGAAATAACAAGTCCCTGACGGAGCTCGACCTACGCGAGAACAGCCTCGGACCTTCGGGGATGAAGGCCATCGCCGATGCCCTTGCTTCGAACGAGACCATGCGCACGCTACACTTGCAGGTGTGGCATGTGTGTGTGTTTTTATTATTAGCATCGACCGCGCTAGCCGCCTGACCAATGAAAAGACGTCAGTCTCAGTGCAGTTGAAAACACAAAACACTTGTAGTGCCATTTACTGGGACCCCGTGAGGGGGCGGCGGCGGCATTGGTGTATGTGTGTGTGTGGATCAGTTGAGGGATGTCGGTGGCGGCGGTGCGGTATCGTACCGTCTTTGGTGGTGGTGGTAGTTTTGATTTTGTATTTTTGCTCTACTCTTGCTGCAGGCGTAGGAGGGATGTCACGGGACGCACGTGTGAAGCATTGCTGGGCCAGAGATATGTTCGTGCAGGGAGGGACGAGAAAGAGAAGATGCACTGCAGCAGATAGTAAATAGAGAAGTACAATAACTCCTCCACGTGTGAGCTGGAAGCGACGCTTGCACGTGTGAGCACGGCAGTGTGTGGCCCTGTGGGTTCCAACACAAGTTTCACGTATATATATATATATATAACAATTGTTTTGCTGGCCTTGGTTGCCATGTTTGAGGTGGCGCAAAAGATTCCGCACGCCTTTGGACCTATTTCTCAAAGCTCCATTGCTATGCAGCAAACGCTGGCGGGCGGCGTTGAAACCGTGTTGTCTTGTTGAGAGCTTGTTGAGAGCTTTTGCATTATTTTATCGTTTTGACTTGTTTGATGTTGTCCTCGTCGTGGGAGCATTCGAGCGAAAGAAATTGGTCCACGGGGTGTGATATCTCACGCAACCTGCGGTATTCTGTGTAGTAGTCTGCATCTTGAGGTATCAGAGGGTTTCGAGACATGGACGTACACCGTGGACCACTTTTGGCGGTATTGGATTGTGTACCTGTGTTTTCAGTGCCGCTCTCTCTCTCCCCCTTTTTACCGTTCTGCTTGGCACCAAGAGGTAATCACATCTCATGGTGTTTTCCATGGTCATAGTGCTGTTTTAGTCTATGTCGTGCTACAGCAGCAGCCTACATGGGTATATCCAACCCTCTTGAGCCGTACCAGGTACTGACTTTCTACACCAGGCGTTGCCATCCCATCATTTATTTCCCTCAGACGATGTAACAATTCGTGCGCGTACTGTGCTGTGCTTGGCCGCACCGCACCGCACCGCACCGCACGGTAACAGGACAACGCGATCGGAGATGACGGGGTTATCGCCATGACGGAGGCGTTGATGCGGAACGGGAGGTTGAGAACCGTTTGCCTAGATGGAAACAAGGTGGGTGGCTCTATGGCTTAATGGGTTTTATGTTTTGTTTTTTCGTCATGTCCACAGCACGCGTTTTTTGTTTCGTGTGTTGGTTTTTGAGTGCAAGACGAGTGGGGAGATGTACACCCCGGTGGGGTCATGCGATCGATGCGGCTGATGCTATGCGGATGAACGGTGTACCCTTTGGGGTTTACCCTTTGGGGTTTACCCTTTGGGGGCAGTTAGGTGGCTTGCGACCGCGGAAGGCGTGTCGGCGTCAGTTGAACCGTTGGCTAGAAGGGTTACAGGCGCTGGGCAGAGACCGGACGTATTTTTCCATTCGAAGACAGCAGCACCACCAGCACCACCAAAGTTGGTTTCTATGCTCTGATGTCCATTCCCTGTCGGGGGGCAGGTGAGCGACGAAGGAGCAAAAGTGATTTGCATCGCCATCAAGATGAACCTGGCTCTGAAGATGCTCAGCCTCTCGAGAAACGCTCTGCCAGACGAATCGAAGCGCGCTCTGCAGGACGCGTGGTCGGAAAGAGAGCTAGAGGACGGGGAGTCACGAAGCGGCATGTGAGTACCGCTCCGGGATTCATGGACACGCTCAGCGTTGTAGGACACAGAGGGTCTGTGAGGTTGTGAGTAAGTTACGCAGCTAGCGTAACCGATCGAGCTGAACTGACGGCGTCGTGTGAGTTGTGCTTGGAAATGTTTGAGGATAAGATAGGACAGGATAGCGTGATGCCCAACCCAACGTACGGGAGACGGCGGCAAGCGAGCTGCTGGACGGTATTGTAGGGCCCTTCCTCTCTGTAGCGTGTGTTGCTGCCTTGGTACTTTTCTGCTAGTTGCTGCTCCTTGTTGCCAGCGTCGCGGTTTCGTGTTTCCCCCATGGCGGCCTGCTTCGAGAGCTACTGTTGTACCAATTTGTTGTGTTCGGGCCAAGGCCGATGAATGGATGTAGATGTGTTTGTAGCGTGTCTTTTCGTTGGAAGGAAGCGACACTGGCACTGCATGGTGCATGCACCTAGTGTGGTCGCACGCCACAGCGGTACATATGTGTAGAAAAAGGAGCCGATAGTCCCGTCCACAGTCCCGCCGTGGTCCCTCACGCACTCACTCACGACCCCCCAACCCCCACTCCGCCCGTCCCGCCCTGGTGTTGTCCACACGAAACAAACAACGACGGGCACAACCTTGAACGTTTCAGGTTCCTGGACCAAGCGGCGGAGGGCACGGCATCTGGGCGGGGATGGAACAGCACCCTGCCCCTTGCCGAAGGCGTGTTTGTCAGCACCAGGCCGGGGCTGGGCCCAGTGGGGATCGGCGGGGGGATACTAGTGTCGCCGACTCGCGACCAGCGTGGCAGCGAGACCTCTATGATGAAGCCACCAACAGGCTCGTCGGACGATGGCAACGGGTCGAGGACGGGCGGAGACGATGGGGGCTTGCTCCCTAGGTTCTCGCCGGTGGGCGAGCAGTTCGCGAGGAAGCCCCTGTGGTGACGTGTGACTTGTGAACAAACCACGAGCAGGGGTTTTATGTCGGTCGGTCGGTCGGTCGGTCGTTCGGTCGGTCGGTCGGTCGTTCGGTCGGTCGGTCGGTCGTTGCTCGCTTCTCTTTGTGTTCTGTCTCCGAAAGTTTCCTGCATGTCTTTCTTTCTTTCTTGTCTTGGGGCGAGGGCGGATGTGGATGTTTTTGTCCAAAGAAAAGCAGCGTCGGCGCCCTCCCGCTGGTCGCGCGGCACGGGCATGCGCAGTTTTGCGAGGCGAGTTTTTTTCGACGAGGAGAGTTCGGGTTAGTTTGTTGTTTTCGTCGCTTCTCTTCTCTTCGTCGGCTGCCCAGGCCCCGAAGTTGAGATATTTTTGTCGCCATTACTCAACGCTAACTTGCTCTCGTAGAGTCGGGGCGTCGGTTGAGCAGCGAGCAAGCCTGCCTCTCGCCACCTGGCTACGTTAAATGCGTTAGATGCGTGTTGGTGTTGGTTTCCTGGTTTGATGGATGATGCATGAAGGTATCTCGAGCAAGTACAGGTGTTTTTGGTGTTGATCTGGTTACCGTTGTTGCTATTGTTGCTATTGTTGCTATTATTGCCATGGTATACTATCGTGTTGTTTTCTGTGGAGTAAGATAAGATAAGTCAAGGTAAGGTAAGATAGGATAAGAGTATGTGGGCCTTGGTAGCACCACTCCTTGTCCGAATGCACCCCCTGAAAGCAAAGGTCTAGGCAGAGTTGGGGAGAGCGAGGGTCACTGCTGTGGTTGCTTTGCTAGCGGCCGCCGCGGTTGGTTCGTTAGTTGTCGGGGCTTTTTTTGGTTTTTTGTTGTATGGTTGTGACGACGTAGACTGCAACGCTGCCATATCGAATCATGATCATGGCAAGTCAGTCGTGCACAACGCTGTCACCAGGGTTCCTCTCGGCACCACGTGGCATCTGGAGGAAAGCCTGTATCTTAAGAAATTAATCGGCGAGAGTTGTTTCAGCGGGGGTTGCCGTCACTCTTTGGTTTTGTCTGTCTCTGTCTCGGTCTCTGTCTCCGTCTCCGTCTCCGTCTCCGTTTCCTTGGGTTTGTTGGGTTACCGTCACCGTTACCGTTTTGGTTACCTCTACCGTTACCGTTACTCCACACCCTGTTGTGGTGCGGGACAAGAAATGGACAGACCTTGTCGGCCTTTTGTTGGGCGGCGGAAGGATGAGATGATGATATGTAGTGTCACATGGAAAAGGGGGCGTTGGATTGTTCCTTTTGTACAGTACGTTCTGTTGTAAGTGTTTTATTTACGCTTGACAGCGGCACGTGCCCCGCTACGTCGCGATGGTGGTGGTGGTGGGTGGTGGTGGTGGTGGCGGCTAGCCCATGTGTCGGCACCGTGGGCCCGGAAGCATCTGCCGCTAACGACCGCGTCCGCTCCTGGTAGTCGGGGGGCCCGGGGTAGATGGGTAGGTAGGTGGGTAGGTGGTAGGTAGGTGGTAGGTAGATCAGCAAGGCAGGCGGCGAGGATGAGAGCGGTAGTGAATGCCTTCTTCACGCGGTGGGTTACAGTAGGCTTTGGGAGCGAGCTTTGGGATTTGAAGTGAGTTTTACATGAGAATGAGTACAGTACCCTGCTTGCCTGACGTTGGGTTATTTGGGTCTGCGTGTCAGTATGTCTGTTTTTTGGGGGTTCGAGCCTTTTAGATGCATTAGTATCGCAATTTGCAATCGCAAGGCAAGGTAGGGATCTGGTTCCATGTTAATTGTGCTTGGGTGGGGTGGGTCCAGGCTACTCGATGTGTTACGCGATGTTTTTGGTAGCTCCATAGTCCACCTCTGCGTTGTCTCTTGTGTGTCGTTGGGTGTGGCCGAATACGATACGGTATACGGTATACGGTATGTATGATATGTTTGAGATTTTTCATGGATTTCGCTGCTTGGCGTTCCCTTCTGGTACGGTACGGTACGGTCCTCCCGGTAGGCAAGACATGTATTGCTTGCCGGGCCGTCATTCGAGGTCGCGTGGTGTGGTGCTTGAAAGTCGAAACAGGGGCCGTACATTCCGTAGATTCATTCATGCGTGTCTCCTTGGTAGTACGTAGGAGACGTACGCGTGCTTCATATTTTGTAGTAGTGTGCAAGGAGCAACCCGTGCAGCATGTGGTTGCGGCATAGGTCTACATGCGATGCGTGGGAGGGCATTGACGGGGGAGGTTTGCAGCTGTGGGCAAGTGCTTGTGGTCGGCGTTGAGCGAGTGTTTTCCCTGGCGTCTATTCTAACCTATTTCAACACATGCACGGGAACACTGTTTGTGGCTGTCGTAACGTAATAAGCGGACTTTCTTTTGTCCCCTTCGATTTCTCTTGGCCTCAGATGGTCCAACTCCTCCGCATCTTGTGCACCAGCCGCACGCTTTTACTTGGTCTTGAGTCCTGTCTTTTTTCTCGGTGTTTTCCTTTTTAATGAAGTACCCCATAGATTTTGGGATTCTGTTGTGGGCAGGTTTGGTTCTCTTTGGTGCCGGTGGAGACGCAGATGGCTGTACCTTGTAGCAGGGCCGGGTCCGCGTACGATGTAATTCTTTGTTTGCCGATTTGGATCGGTGACGCGTTGTGTCCTGCTGCACGCCGCGAAGCATGCGGCGGCTGTTTGGCTCTGTTGTCTGCCCCACTAGCTGCCCATCGGCGCATATACCTTACACTAGTTATGGTAGCAGTTCTCTTGAAGCTAGAGGTAGTGCTTTCGGGAGCAAAGGACAGGATAACCAAGATACCATCCATCTGGCGGTCGGTGAGTTACCGCCCTCGTTTCGTCATCGTTACCTTGACCTTGGGAGGCAGCATGGTGCCGACACGTGCGTGTTGTGTTCTTTTTTGTTACTGAATGGCATCGACCGCGCTAACCGGCTAACCAATGAAAAGACTTGCGTCGCGTGTATGTGTGTTTGTAT
The DNA here is from genome assembly GCA_000310025.1 of Ectocarpus siliculosus. NCBI lineage: Eukaryota > Phaeophyceae > Ectocarpales > Ectocarpaceae > Ectocarpus > Ectocarpus siliculosus. Next base: position 575,893 of record FN649751.1, on the reverse strand, counting down.
TGAACGGCATCTACCGCGCTTCAATACTTTACTACCACTACGAACAGCATACCGCATACAACTGGGCCCGAAAAATGGGCGTGGCGCCGCAAGCCTTGTGACAACGCGGGGAGAAATACAGACTACTACTTGTATAGTAAACTGAAATACACGACCCACACAGTAATACACAGCGCGCAACCGGAAGAGTGCCAGACACCAAACCAACTCGACAGACTAGTACTTGGCCAAGGAGTCTGCAGCGGAGTAGCTGGCTGCCGCTTCGGCGGAGTTGACCTGAGTGTGAAACGACACGCTGTGGTGGCACCCAAGGCAGATGCTCTCTCTAGTTGGGGTCGGCCGAAAGCCCGGGCAGTCCTCGCAAATAGAGCACAGCTTCGTCGGGACCTGACACCGAAAGCGGGAACCACGCGCAACAACCGATCAGCCTGAACGCACGCCCAAACAAAAAAAGTGGCGAGATGTTGGCAGGGTTGTTGACGGGTTATTACCGTCTGGGTTTTGTTTCGTTGTTGGTCTTCTGTCTCTCGCTTTTTCGCTTCAAGAGCACAAGGCGACGAACTGGGACAGGTGGCCAGGATATTCTGTGAAGACAACAATAACCACCACGACAACAACAATCTAACCGTCACCATCCAATGCATCCAATGTAAATGTCACCAGTACAGCAGTAGTTCGGAGGGAGGCGGGACAAGGCACAATGCAACCCATACAGCAGTACGTCCCTTGGGCCTAAGAGAAAAGCCGGCGAGTGGCTGGCGTGGTTCGATTGTACAATCATAGGCGCGCAGCTTGACATGTTGTGTAAGCGATCCACGACAGGGCCTTCCATAGTCGCCGTACAGTATTTAGACTAGTGCAAACAAGGAGCAGCCTGCTTGGGGAGAGTCTGGTGCTTGTTGGAGACAGGTGGGTTCAGTCGATTGAAAAAGCGCCGGCCCCTTTCGTGGACACGGATAGGGAGCACGAAAATCATCGGTCGACGATCCCATGACTAAGAACACAAATTGCTTAATAAGCCAGTCGGTCAGTCGGTGACAAGCAGAGCCACGGTGACGGGTACTGCGGGAGTTTTTTTTTGTCCTAGAGCTCATGATCGTCACGAACCGCTCATGCCGGTTAGCAATGATCAAGCTTATCATTCTGCGCAGGGCAAAATGCACACCCAGCGGCCGATGTTTGCAAGGAAAGACGCTGCCAACATCGTAGTCCACATAGTAATGCAACACATGTTTTTTGAGCAGTTCTTACCTTCCCCGAGAGCCCCAGGGCCATTTCTGCCACTCTCGCCAGCTCCTTTTTTCTCTCCTTTCCTGTTTTCTTCGGTGTGCAGATATAAATGATGTAGGTTCACGCGAGAAATACAGCCCGCGGCAACAAGAAGACTGGTTGGTGAGTCGTCCAGAGAACTGAAATAACTTAACGTGCTCTGTAGTACTTCAGGTACTAGTATTTACTGCACTGTAGGTGGTGTTGCAGGGCGTGACATTCGAAACGGGATTTGGTACAAGAAAGAAAGGTGCGGCACGACAAGCAACCTCAACGGGCTTGAGGCACACGAGAAAACGCACGTCCCACAACAACCAACGAGCCTGCACTCATCGCTCGTACCATGCGCGTGATAGCCAATCGTTGTTTGTTTCTCACGTATGTATGTGGGTGCTGACGGGATAGCCTGTCTGTGTATGAGTCGTTCGTAGGCGTCGGCTATGCGTAAGGCGTCCAGTTCGATGTCATCAAGGGAACACCGCTTGAGGCGGACCGATACATCCGTTGTTAGAAAGGCTTACCCATTAGACTACTCAGTCAGCGCTGACTGAGTAGTCTAATGGGTAAGAGCCTTTCTAACATCCGTCACGCGAGTACGCATGGACAAGCTGCTCTGGTCGACGTCTTCCCAAGACCACCCTTCCTCGCCGGCATTGTTAACATATTGTTAACTGCTAACGGCAGCCCCCCTCGAGCTTCAAAAATCGATCGATCGCACGACTGCACTATCTGGTACATACACTACACTAGTTGTTCATGCTGGCGGTCTTATGCAGGGCGATATTTTGTCAGGTGGGTGCAGTAATTGCTGTACTAGGGAGTATTGAGCGTCACCCCCCCCCTTTTCTGATGCATACGCCGCAACAAGACAATTTGGGACGGTGAGGCCAGCGGCAGGCAATATTCTTCGTCGCACCTCTTGGTGTCGGATCTGCTCCTCTTCCAGCAGCCTAATCTCCTCCTCTTCTATCGCCGATGCTTGCATCACTTGCTTCGCCACCTTGAAGGAAAGGAAAGAGCAAGAGTAGATGACACCAACAACGCGAATAAGCCTATTAGCTTAGCTTAGGGCTTAGTGCTAGGGTTGGGGTTGTTTGGATGTCTTGCTGGGGCGCACATGCTTCGTGTCTGCCTACAGACCGGTGAAATGATGTGACGATAGTTACACTCCTCTCGCATGTACGTATAGGGTGACACCGGCTCCCTCACGCTCACGACGGTCGCCTCGACACCCCAAAATAACATTCTTAGCGGATTCCCTCTAACTACAACTGTAGTTCTGAAAATGAAGGAAAAATAGGGTTGACATGTTCCCGCTGTGCGGCATGTCCTCAGACTTCAAGAGGTTAGACCCCTCCCCCCCCCTGAAGAGGCTGGGTAGACTCGAAGTGAGGTCAAGTTATATATTCCCTAAGGAGAGTCACGACAAGGAATGTTGGTATAATATTGTTGGAGGTCCACTCCGGACACGAGGCAAGCTAAGCTTCGCTGACAAGAAATAGTAGCTGACCGTCGGCGGCGGTCATGTATCAAGCTTGCTTCTCACCTCCAAAACGGGCCCCTCGTACGGGTAAGTCGCCACCAGCGTGAACTCTTTCCCGCATGCCACCGCCCTAGGCAGGCCTCTGCCCACGCCGTCCACCAACACTCCGAACCCCCCGACATGCCCCGGGTCGGCAGAATATTGCTCGCCGTCTTCCTTTCCGAGAAGAACGAACCGAGGAACGAACCGAGCACGCGATGGCTCGTTGTTGAGATCTTAGAGATCTTAGAGATCTTAGAGATCTTAGAGATCTCCAAGGGCGGCATAAGGGGTAGCCGGGAGGGAAAACGGGGCACATACACGTATGTTGCAGAGCCACGCGAGTGCCTACTGTAATGCGCCCCCCCTTTACTGCTGCAGGTGTAGTCTAGAAGTAGGTGTTAGGGTGCAACATGTCTCGGTCGATTTCGGCGGACGTCGCAAGAGGTGCTGCACGCTCACGACTGAACACCATGCACGTTGCGAAAAATGGTTTGCACTCCTCTTTGCCAAGCGCCAAGCTACCACATCCCTAATTCATTCGATTCGTTCCATGGCCAAACACAACAACAACACGCCACGCCTTCTTCGCCGCCCCTTAGCAGGATGCAGCGCCCCCTTCATGCGACTCGCCGAATTCCTCACGGCGCTTCGCGCTTGGTGATGTGAGAGCCTGGTCAAGTGGGAACCCGGCGTGCTCGTCCCGGCTTTGTAGGGATGCGAGGTCAATGGTCTAACGACTACGGCATGCACGACTATGAGTACACCCCCCTCCCCTCTTCTGCTCTGGACAACACCACCGCCCGACCGGACATCACCTGGCCGCCTTACCACGCGGTGTAACACGTGATAGATCTCGACATCCTATGCATACATACCACTGGAAGGACAACCGATACCTGGGAGAGCTCTCCCTAGGCAGCCGGTCCGGTTGGATCCCCACGTGTACAGCTCGCCGTCGGTGGTGACAGCGGCGCAGTGGTGCGACCCGCACCAGACCTTCCTCAGCAGCTGCTGAGTGGCGAGGAGCTTGGCCACGATCGCCGGCGTCGGCTGCACCTGCCGCGTGCCCAGCGCCAGCTGACCGTGGTACCCAGACCCCCACGTGTAGAGCTGTCTCCGAACCCACCCATGCGCGGACACGTGACAGCAGTTGAGGGGTTTTAGTGCCGGGGGTTCTGGAGATCCGGGAAAATGTATCCTTGTATCCATAGAGCGATATGTACCTGCATGAGAACGACAACCTAACGAGCGAGAAAGAGACCAGATTTCCTTGAAAAAAAGGCATCCGCACTTTTCACCCACAAGACGTGCGGCAGGCCGTGTTAACGACCCCCACACCGAACCCACACGGTCCCTCATCACCATCACTGGGAGGACTACGCAGGGGTAAATCGGGCTAGACATGGATATGATACGCGTGTTATGTTGGCACGCCAGAGTCACATATTGGACTGATTCTCACATATCCCCCGTCCTTGCAGGGAGGGACCAACACCAGTGCCGCACAATGCCACGTCCCACATTCTGCCTTCAGGACAACACACAGACACAGCAGACGCCGCAATGCAAAAGGCACATGCAAGGGAAGAGAAAGGGGCTCTGGGAGGGCCAGCCTAAACGGCCCACGGTCGCGAAGGAAGGAGCGTGTCGACATGGCATCACATATTCTGATGTTCTTGTGTTTTCATCTCTCGGGTCGGGTCGCACGCACGGACGGGGCGCGACGGCAACGTGCCACACAAAGGCAGATTCCGATCCCTGTATTCTGATACGGGCAGCACGCAGGACGTAGTTACGATAGCCCTAATCCACTCGTGTGACAATTTGTCCCTTGCCCAACCCGCAACACACCTGCCCCCCACAGTACCCCCGCAGGCGAAAAGGGAATAAGGAAAAAAAAGGATGTCCTTCTGAAACCTAGGGCAGAGAGAAGACGCTTTCCCGATCGTAGATGATGTTTGTTGTTGAAACAGGAACGGTGCGTCCAGAGAGGGATGGTGTATGGTGCTCGTTCAACGCGATAAAATCACCCAGCAAGGCGAACCGACAGAGTTCCCCCTTCCACCCCGCCCGCCAATGCCCCGACCACTCCAAGAGTGGAGTGGCACCTGCCACGCGGCCATCAATGGTGACCCAAGACTACCAGAGGAACCCAAACTTGGACGCTGCTCTTTAACGATTGAAACCGCAGTGCCTCGTCAAGGCGGCGGAGCGTCCTGAGTGGTCTGAACGCTGCGATACTGAGCAATGTTCACCACCTGAAGCACCACGCTCCCCTTGAAGGCTTCGATCTGCACAGGAGTCTCTCTCGTGAGGGTATCTCCGTGCCCCAACACGCAGCCCTCGCCTGCCCCCCAAGACCAAACGTTCGCTGCCGTGACCGCTAAACAAAAGCTCGGCCCGCACGACACCTGTGGGCGAGCCGCATGTTGTGGCGGCGTCATGGGAAGGACCCTCGGCCTTGGAGGGGGGGGTATTTCTCGAGTTTGTTGTTTTCGGGGTGCATTGCTTCTGACAGAGCTACACATGCGCTTGGTTGTAGGGTGATTAGCTGCCGACAGATGTGCTCCGTGCTGGTCCGAAGGCCCTGCGATGGGCACCGCCTGCGGGTATCTGCACATGTTAGGCCCGGGGTGAGCTGTGAGACATGGCCCGTCCGGATGTGTCTGGGCCTACGGTTAGCCATACCATACCCGTGAGATGATCTTCACATGTTTGGCCGGGTCGAGCAGAGGAAGGTAGACGGAAAGGAATAACTCGTGACCTGTCTGTCTTTGGGGGGAAGGTTCCCCCCCCCCCCATGACAAAGACCAAAAGAAATTATTGTTCATGCCGTCTCAGAGAACGGCCGGGGCCCTCGGGTCACCCACCTCGAAAGTGGCATCCACGACAACCACCCATGTACTGTAGATTTACTGTACCTCACCAAGGATGCATAACGAAAAATACAACCTCCGACCCCGTGCCCCCCCCCCCCGTGATGACTATCTATTGCCCAACACCTACGTTTGGGGTAACTTGCCTGTCGAACGACCTCTTTGGAGAAGGTGTGGAGGAGCATAGGGGTGGGAAAAATGTTCTTCTCAGATTGCGGCACCCCCACTCTCCAACAAGCACCAACCCCCAACCTCCCTCGATCTCCGTGGCCCCATGAATAGACGCCCCCGGCCTTTGTCAAGACCAAAGAGTGGTTCTCTCCGACCGCAACCTGTGGCGCGTGGGTCGTGACATGCTTCCAACGCTAAATCATTGGTCGAAGGGGCTCCAAGGGTCGAGGGGGATATACAATGCCGGGTTTAAGGATAGGTTCGGAGTGGAAAAAGGAGTACTTCGAAGCAGTTATTCTGGCAGCGGCAGCAGGAGCTAGGGAGGCCGTACGATCCACGGTTCGCCTCCCCAAGGGATTGATGGAAAATAGTCGAAATATCTCTGGAGGCACACGAACAACTTATGGTTAGGTTCGGTTAAAGTTTGAGGGTTAGGTCTAACAAACAAGCAAAGTTGGTGGGCCACAGCAACGACTCTCAAGAACGTCTGAATGCCTTGGTCGGCGGAGAAAGCTCGACCTCGGTGCAAGGCTTGGAACACAAGCAGGTTTGTTCAGCACGACGGTTGCCTGAGTGCGCTACTTGGAACACGTGCCGTATGGTGTTCGCCACGTCTGCATAAGGAACGTATGCTTCGCCTTTATCTGTTCCAACTTCCCTCCACACCTGGCCAAAGTATTGGCAACTCTCACCTGCGACACCTCTGTTCCTTCTGGAAAACCTGCATTGAGAACCGGGATCTGCTTTGACTCACGGTCCCCGAGCCCCAGCTGCCCGGATTCTCCCCTCCCCCAAACGTACAGATCACCCCCCATCGACCCCGCAAGACAGTGACTAGAGCCAGCCTGTACCTGAGATTGACATCGAGGTGTGAACGAGGGGATAAGGTGGGGGGAGCACACGGCTCGGAAATACGTCCACCCCGCCACGGTATATATTGCGGGATGCCCCGTTTGCTTTGCCATCTGAAAAACAAAACAGCACGCCGAAATGACTCATTTACCGCACGTACACAGCCGAGGCAGAAACACAACACGTGCTGTGGTCACCTGGCAGATTTCCTCGCCCACCAGATCGCGGATGGGTCGGGGCTCCATGTACAAATCCTCGTCGTCATCGTCGAAAGCTCCCGTGCCCAACCGGTGTCCTGTAGCCCCAATCCCCTTGGCACCCCACGACAAGACATCGTGATCTTCCGTTACCGCAAACGATATGTCGTACCCCTGTCACGGAGGAGGGGTATAAGCAAATAGCAAAAACGTCTCAAGGTCAAGCGGGGCGACTGCGGCTGGCCTACGACAATGTCTGCAAACAGTTGAACTCTCGGCTGTGTGAAATGGGAGCATCTGCTTCCCCGCAGCCTCTCCTCTTGTCCCTCTCCCAATCCCCTTGGCACCCCACGACAAGACATCGTGATCTTCCGTTACCGCAAACGATATGTCGTACCCCTGTCACGGAGGAGGGGTATAAGCAAATAGCAAAAACGTCTCAAGGTCAAGCGGGGCGACTGCGGCTGGCCTACGACAATGTCTGCAAACAGTTGAACTCTCGGCTGTGTGAAATGGGAGCATCTGCTTCCCCGCAGCCTCTCCTCTTGTCCCTCGGCTCTTGTGAACGAAAGGCTTGCAACTGCCACGAGCGGCCCTATCACATCACAGCACAAGAAAAGAGAACAAACTGTTTATCCCAAACGAGAACGGCTTGCCCAATCGACGGCGCTCCCCACACCACTCACAGCTGCCACGAAGGAAACACCCGCCCCTCTCGTCTCGCGCACCACCTCAAATCGGTCCCGGGGTGCCCAATCCCCCAAGCCAAGCTGCCCGCTGGAGTTTACCCCGGCAACGTACACAGCTGTTCTCCTCAGGGAAAAAGCAAGACCACCACAGGCGAAGACGCGGATGTTTGATGGTCCCGATATTAGACTGACCACATCGTTAAATTCGCCAGCCGGTTAGCACGGTCGGTGCTCACCATTGAGACCACAAACACAAAAAGTTACGCACACGGGCATCTTCCGATGGCCAGCCGTCAAATCGCGTTCGATGCTAGTGAAACACGGAGACACACAGACACGCACACACACAACACTGAGACTGAAATCTTTTCAGTGGTCAGCCGGTTAGCGCAGTCGATGCCAATCAATGAAACACACACAAACAAACACAGACACACACGCGAAAAGAAGCCGGATAGAGAGCAACCCCGCACAGGGCAACGGTGCTAGCATGGAAGAAATAGATGATGCAGCAGCAACGTTGCTCGGTACTCCGAGTCTTGTCCTTGTACTTCAGAAGAAAGAAATTGTCGGGCAACCACTGCGCCCCCCCCCTGTCTGTAGAACCCTAGGGCTAGATTGCAATATTGTGTCTGTTTTCCCGCAAAGTGACTGACGTCTTTTCATCGGTCAGCCGGTTAGCACGGTCGATGCCAATCAATGAAACACACCAACACACACACAACTCCCGACGTCCGTGACGGACAGGTGCACCCCCGGTGAAAAGATACGAGAGAAACTCTATTATACTCAATCTCAAGAGCAGTGTCAAGTGTTGTTATTTTCAAGACTGGTAAGCGACGTCGGAGCTACAATCGACGCAGACGGGAAGGAGTTCACGGCAGGCAGGGGGGCGGCTACGACCCAACACCATGTGCCCCCTCGGCAATACCAGTACGCTAGCTTGATGCCACAACATGCCATACCTCCTCGCTCTTCCAGGTCTGCTCCTAGTTGAAACTCCGCATCTTCTGCGTCCGCGTAGGCCTTGGTCTGCGATACAGTAGGACCACCACCACCGCCAACAACGTTGACAACGATAGAAACAAGTTTCGAAGCAAGCGCCAACTCGGTGCCGGGCACGAGGATCACACTCTCCGCGCGAGAACTATGGGTACAGTCGAGACCCTTCTACTTCGCGCTTCTGTTCCACAACAAAATCCTATTGGTTGCGTTTTGAGATGATGCTGATTGCCATACCAGGTGCGTATCCTCGAGCCTGCAGGTGACCGCAAAATATCGGAACACGCTCGGTAAATCGGCTTATCGTAACGACAGACGTGGGGGGGCGGCGTATTAATGGAGTGAGCTTGGAGGTCTTTCATACCTGTAGAAAATCTTCGAGTATGCGCTCGTGGTATCAGCACTTGCTACGCTGATTGTCTAGTCTACAGCGAAAGGTCACCAAATTGACAACACGTCCCTGGCGCAGTAGACTAGTGACGCTCCCTTTCTTGCGTCGGAACGTCGGCGGGTAGGTACACTCGGCGCATGTTGAACAAATACTGACGTGTGCCACATATCACCTGTTCCTCTACCACGGACGCTTCTAGCCGCAGGGCTAGTTGCCCTTTGTTCCCTGTGGTGGCTAGGTCTCGAGCCTCGAGATGGCTCCGCAGCTCTTGCCTTGTCAGAGTTTTCGTATCGACCCCTCTCAATTCCTAGGACGGTGCCAGTGGGACAAAGGGGGCAGTACACTATTATTGCGGGCTGGGATGACCCCTAAGTGTCAGGAATTGCATGCAATACCTTAAACGCAAGTTATATATTCAGTGCCGAGTCTGTGCATAGCACAGACCATGTAGACTACCTACATAGACTAAAGTACCGAAGTCAGCAATGTACCGCTGTATGAACGCACACATGTTCCCTGGCCCTTCTCTGTTGAGCCAAGATCCTGTATTCTCTGGTGGACTATGAATACCCTTCCGCCGCTGTAGTTGAGATGCCCCAACCAATGACCGTTGGTCGTTGCAGGGCACATGAGCTCCACAGTGCTGCGCTGCACTTGTACAGATGCGGCCCGGAGATAAGAAACGTCAAAATCGGGTCGAGCCTTCATTTCTTATTCTGGGCAGAAGGACCAGCCGAAGTCGGTCAATTTCTTAAACCGGACTTCTTATTCCTTTGGCCTGTCGCATCCGGCTGATTCTTTTATTTTCTTATTTCTGATGGCGAAGAAAACACACAACACACAGCACACCAAGCAACCATGCAGCAATAAACCGACAGCTTGTTGTGGCGAACATTGGGGGTTGTGGCAGTACAGAAGTTCAGCAACAGTGGGTAGCGCAGCCCGCGGCGGTGCTGGGGCGCGGGGGGCGCCGCGAAAATAACCACTCTCTGCCCCCGAAAAATACTGACATGAGTTGGGGGGGGGGAGCATGGCAGCAGCAGTAGTGGGACGTTTCTTAGGACACGCTCCCCCAGCTTCTACCCCTTGTTTCTTTTGTCATGGGGGTATCGCACGATCACGTTTCTTATTGGGGCTTTTCTTATGTTGTATGTTGTAGCCGAGATTGAGCTGTGTGTCTCAGGCCTTTTTTCTTATCTTTCGTAAGAATTTGAGCCTTTTTTCGTATCAGAATTTTTCTCAACTGCGGGCCCATCTGTACAATATCCGTGACACACAGGGCGCCCGGAACTGTATGATGCGTATCGCATGCACTCATCATGCAGTGGAACTTCGTCTTGCCAGAGTGTCGGGGGCGATGTTCATGCCCAAAACTTGTACTTCTGTTCAGTAGATAAATTGGGCTGTGTTCATCTCTGTGCGCTGAATAGCCCCAGTCGGCGTCGTACCTTGTACGTTCCCCATCCGTAGTCGTCATCCTTTAGGGCAGCTGGGTCCACTGTGCGGGTCTTGGCTCTAAGGGTGTTGACTAAGCCCAGCGCTGTCATGACTACCAAAAAACCCCGGCAGCAGCTAAAGTTCTACACCACTGCTGTCTCCCTGCTATCGTGCGGTGTGCGTTAGCGGATCGATCGGCAAAGTTCGCCGCCGACACCGACCTCAAACCATTCAACATCAACGCCGAAGGCCGAAGTGGGCAGTTCTATGAATGATATCAACCACAGCTCATCCCAACACGTCTTTCAAGCGCAAAGAACTCCACGGCGACAGCATGCGCACGGCAGAGCAGACAGCACGGCCAGGGTCTGTTCCCTGTCGCGTTTTTCTCGCCTTTTCCCTCACAAGGAAAAGCGGCGGTATTCGAGGCGGACGAAACGATGCTGAACGAGTCGGGAAAAAAGGTTCCGCTTTTCAATCACGCCGCGCTGCGAGCGAGCCTTCTTTCCCTCTCTCACCTCTCCCTCGCACATATTTCGTGAGTGAGTGTGCGTGAAATGCAAATGAAAGCTGTGGTACCACCCAGCTCCTACGGATATGTATGGTATTGGGTGCTTCAGAACGCTCTACCACTACTGCTGTCATCTGTCCTGCAGCTGAAGTCCAGCGCCTGCGTGTGCCGGTTCACCAAAGCTTTCCCCCCTGGCAGGAACCACGCCTCCCAGGGCGCCTCGAGCACCGCTATAGCCAACTTGGTAGCAGCCGCCCGGCCGCCCGCCGCAGGTGTACCCAGGTGCAAGGTGTGCACCGTTGCGTACGAGCGTACCAGACCAAGGTGGTGGCAATTTCTCCACTGCTGCACTGCCATAGATGGCGGTTTCTCGACGGCGATCAGGGTACAAATATGCCGAGGCGGCGACCGTCCGCAGGCATCCTGAGATACAGCACCCTCCTGATGGCTACTGCTTGATAGAGGCAGACCTGCATCGTGCAACAACATCCTTGGAGGTATGCACATGTGTGCACATGTATATCATGATGCCTACCACGATGATTTGCGGTAAAATCAGCGGTCAGAGGCTACGGCATGATCACACCATGCCATGCTTCATCCGGATGTCTATACGTGCTGTGTAGTTGTGTGGAGGGTTGGAGAGAGTGAGATATACCGCAGCATGAACGATCTATTACTGCTGTAGATTATGCCCCCTTGATCTAAACAACAGCCAGTGTCTTCGCGCAGCCCTTCAAAGCGGAGAGTGCAGGCATAGATTAGAGGTGTCTCGCTCTATTTATTTGCGTCGAACTTGACAACACTGCGCCCGCACATGCCGACCTGTACCCTCTTCAACAGCATCACGTCCGACTCTCTTGGACGCTTGTTCTATTGGACGAGGGAAGTGACCGTGCTGGTGTACGAAGAATGTACTCAAAGCGGCTATCGGGCACCGTGCACAGGCTACATGTAGAGTGACTTGGGAGCACAACACAAAACCTGCGGCGGCCCGTTTGTTGTGTGGTCCGTCATGTACCCGGTAGTTGTTGCTCCGGTCCAAAATCGTGTGCGCGATTTCGTGCAACATGTGGCCTGCTGCTGTGTACACAGCCTTATCGTGAAACGATAGTCTACATTCATACCGCTCGTACTTTCCTTCAAGGTGGCGAGCTTTCCCTTCTTGGCCCAGCTCAAGCTCCGCTCGGCGATAAACCTCTCGGCCGAACCCCTGCATGACAAGGTCAACGGCTTCTTCCTCGCCGAGGGTGTCAACATGGTGAGCTATCTTCATCCAGGTATGCCGTGCGCCGCCAGCACGAATCATGTTGAATATTTCCCTACGATAAAATCGGCTCCATTCTAGCAGGAGGAAAGGGATTTGCTGAACCATTCTCGCAGTAGAACAACAAAATACAAGAACTGCAGGGGAAATTCGGGACGTGACGAAAGTAATAGCTCTCGGTGTTGTATTTGACCCGGCTGATCCATGTGCATACGTCCAAGATATACTGAAATGTGTGTAGAATATATTTGCGCCAGAGAAGATGGGACGAAGCACACACACACACACACAAGCGCACCCACCGATGCATGTGCATATCGGGAGTCAATCGGCCGTGTACTGGGGAGTCACAATCGGAGTGACTGCGACACCCCTCGTTCCGCACCATGACCGGCGCCTAAACTGTTCTTGATTACGGGATGGTTTGCGATATCCTGTAAACACTGCACCAGTACCGCATTCCGATGGCAGCCGAGCATTCCTCCCAATTCGCCACAAGTATTGTGTTGGAGATTTTTTCTGCACAAGATGGGTTTAGCAGTGATCCCCCCAGGATTGTGCACAGGAGATAGAGACTCTCTGACTGATCGTCGAATTATACTTGGCTGGCAAGAAGTTGGCAGCAGCTATGTGCAATCAATCGACTGGTGCCTTTGCCAAGACCACCATGCATAGAACAGGCAGCAGCAAGGAAGCTAGAGCTGGACGGGTTGAAAGTTCCCACATAGCGGTTTTCCTTATGCACTAGTGTTTGGAGCAATCGCATTCTTGATGCGGTTACTCGCGGCGGGGTTCATGGTCGTGACATCTACGAGGACGCGCCTTTCTTCGCCTAATGCCTTTCAACACCACCAAGATTCGGGAACTTCTTGCCTTCGAGCTACATGTAGCTCATTCCCCATCAGAGCGAAACCCGGGACCTCTTTAACCCCCCTATGCATAGTACTGAAAGCCCAATTGGGGACACTTTGGGGACACGCCACTCAAATACCTGTTAACCGCACCGTGGCCGTCACTACGTCACAATGTTCCGCTGCGTGGCACGGGCGTGGGAACCCTTGGTCTAGCATGCTTGTGTGAGGTGGTAAGCTGTGTGGTATACTGCTGGATGATGCCTGTTTGCCTCTCCTGGGCCTCTGACTTGCTGTACACAATCTCTCAAGCCGAGGGTCCCCTTGTTGGTAAAACTGCTGTACATATCCTAGCACTGGTAGTTTTGCTGGCTTGGCAATAGTATAGAAAGCGTCCCCAGTGCATTTGGGGACTCTTTCCATGCTGAAGCCAAATCAGCCTTCGGCCCTCGGGACTGTACAGCCTCTCCCAATGAGCGGACGCGCTTTTTTTTGGACCCATAACCTGGAACTAGCTGGGCACTAGCAGGGTTAAACGCCGTGGATTATTTATCGATGTAATCCCACAACAGCCAACTGGTCGGGATTTCAGAAGTGATGCAAAAGGCGGGTGAAAAATATTGCAGTAGACATGATGTAGAGGGGAACAGAGGAGAAAGGGAGAACTCAAGAGAAGATGTCGACCAGGAAACAGGAAATAGTGCTGGCGAAAGGGACGATGATCGTGGCATGGAGGAGAAGGGTTTTTGTGGTAAAGAGGAGGAAATGGGAAAAAAAAGAAAGAGGTGGAAACTACGACGGAGAAGAAAGAGATGGCACGGACGAGAGCAAGAGTTTTGGCCCAGCTGGGCTCCTGCACAACAAACGAAACACACTTCGGTTCACGTTTGCAGGCCGTGTCCAATCAAAAGTGGACACTGCTTTGAGACGCCCACAGAGGGTATGCGTATTACCGCACGCCATTGGCTGCTGTTTGTGGATGTCGTGTACCTTAAACCCCTCTCCGGCATCCGTTTTGGACTGGTCACACCTGCAGCAGGAACAAAAACGGCTCTTTTTGCCCGAACCGCAAGAACGTTAGCAGAGCAACGTTGCAGGTTGATGTTTTCGGCTCGTGTGCGGCCAACAAGACGAAGCAAGCCTTGGGTTTTCGATACCTGCAGAGGGTTTGTGTATGACGTAACGGCATTGGCCTCTGTTTGGGCAGTAGGGACGGTGTAGTTCCTCGTTCTGGCACGATTGGGGGCGTAACCGCTCCTCGTTATTCTAACTTGAAAATATCCGCCTATCCAGTAAGAAAATTTGCCCATTTCCGTACTCGCGGGCGTGGATTCTTGGAAGCATTCAAGCTTTAAGAAAATGGGCGCTAAATGTAGGAATTTTTTCCTCCTCGCAAGCAGCCTACGTTTTATTCGGTTGTTCGAAAATGCCCCCCGCCCCAAAACAATCCAACTGAGAACACCACAGCGAAAGAAACGGCCTTCAAAAAGATTTGCACTGAGACTGGCCTATTGTCATTGGTCAGCATGTCAGCGCGGTCGATGCTAGCAATAATAACAGACGCACACACAGAGACTGACGTCTTTTAATTGGTCAGCCGGTTAGCGCGGTCGATGCTAATTTAAACACACACACACACGACCCGGCCGGTGCTGCTACTCAAGCCCTTACAGGATGGTCTGGGCAAGTTCAGTCATGTCATAGCACGATTTTTGTCTGGCTCATTTCGCATTCGCTTACTTCGTCTGTGACCGACCGACGTCCCTCCACGAGCCCTCTTGACACCCTTACTGCATGTGCGCACGAAGGTATGGACCAGCGAATGTTTTGAGCAGCGAACTTCGTCGTACTTCACACGAAGCACTGGTTGTCTGCTATGACCCGTCGATCGCACATTTTTTGTGCAGAATGGTACAACATCCCGTCGACCTCTGGTAGGCGTGAAATCTAGCCATATTGACATCATGCTGCTAGCAAGACCTTTTTGCCAGAATTTTCCATATCGGTACTTCACTCGACTTCGCGATGCCTATTTCATGTTTTTTTGAAGAGGTTCACGTCCGTATCCACCATGCGAAGTGTTGTCTTCGTGGGCGTGGATGGTGCATGTATGTGTCTACAAAGCGTACCTTATCGAAAGGCCAAAGTGTACCTTGTGCTCATACAGCAAGTGGGTAGATTGCTGCTTACCAGCAGCTATTACTTTACGTCGTGCGTGTACAGTAGGATATGGACATGTAGACACAAGCCAGGTAAATGGTGCTATGCAAGAGATGCAACAGGTCACTATTGCTGTTTCTCTCGCTTTGCCTTGTAAGTAGGGAACGATTCATGCTGTGTTTAATGGCAGGTCGCCTGAATCGCATCAGGTGAGGTCAGGTCAGGATAGGTTAGGTATATTCTGACCACCCTGGGGCACAGAGGACCATCGATACGTCGACCCTCTCGTTCTGCCTATCGAACATCGTCCATCCACACTCCTCCGTGTTCCCGGCACCAGCTACACCCGCAATCTTTGGAGTCGTTCGACGGGCCGTACGACTTGTGGGAGGAAGCCGCGAAGGAATCGCTAGAGCTGTTGCTGGACGCCGGTAACCACCCGATGATCCTTATCGACAGGTACCATACCCCGTCCATTCCGACGTCTTCATCAGTTGCATCCCTCTCCTCATTGCTTGGTAGTCGAACGATGTGATGTGGCAGATGATGCCAGAGGAGAGCTCTAACAGTGGCATAGACCACTTCGAGAAGGTTCTTGTAGGCCTGCCTTCATGGCCAAGCGTGAGCTCGTCAACCGGGAAGAAGAATGCACACACGCCTTACCGAAGCTTGCTCCCGACGCTTTGCTGGTGCCATGCCTTCGAAACGGTCGAGCAGCCCAACTGAGTGCGAGTCGGCGTGCCTGGTGGGCTGTCTCCGCCGCCTGCAGCACTGGAGCATGGTGGCCATCCACGACGAGGCAAGCAAGTGGTGATACTCTTTTCTTGATGTGTCGCCACACGGAACATACGACTAGGAGCCTGAGAACACTACTGCACGAGCAGATGCCACTAGCTCCATGGCGAAGGAAATGTCAGCTGGCGATCTTGTTCGCGCGGGCGGAGCTTCGTAGCACCGTGGTCTTTGAAACGCTCGAGATTTTAACCGTCGCAGCCCTCGGCATGATATTCCGGCCCGGTCGGTTTACTTTGCCGATACGTTCCCCTCATTCAGGACCAAATTCCGCTTTGAATTATGCCCAATTCGAAACTCGCATCAATCCTTGCTCTCCCCAGTACCACATGGTGACCATGCGGAACACGCGATACAGCACGAGCCAGAGATTCATCGAGAGGTTCGACCTGGACATCGTCACCCTGAAGGCGAAAGCGAACCTGCCGCCCTGGTACAGGAACCACCTCGACATGCTCGTGAGAGCCGTCTTCCTGTTGTCGAGCTGTGCGGCACTTCCCGCGGACCTGTGTGTGCGATTTTATTGTTTTGGTCTTGGAATCGAATCGGTGTTTCATGCTGTAGGGTTTCCGTGGCGATGCACCGGTGTACCTCTCAGGCAAAATTCTTGTTTTGAAGGTGGTGCCAGTCACTGATCAGCCCTTCCCTTGTTCAAGAATGGAAGTAAAGCAAGGCGGCAGGACAGGTGGACAATTGATCCTTGGTGAGCCCGGGTGTTGCGTTGAACACGTACCAAAGAGTGTAGACTTGGTGCCCAGAAGAGATCCGACAAGAAAAAACGAAGTGATGCATAGCACTTTTGTTGGGGAACATTTCCCTCTCGCCTTTCTCGTTACGCGTGGTTGCGTGCCATCGCAGGAAGAGGAGCGAACAGCCGAAGCAGAACTGGCTCGTCGAGACCCAGACCGGCCCGCGCGGGCGTGGACGCACGGCGTCTTGCCCACCCCTCTACCCCCCGAACAGAGAGAGGGAGAAAACGAAGGCTCGGAGAGAAATACGCCGAATAAAATGCCGGCGGATCCGCGCCAGCCTATTTCACGGACCAACCAGAGTGAGAACATCGTTTCGCACGAGCGGGGACGGCCACTATCCGACCAATCAACGGTCGACGGCGATCAAGGTTACTTTCAGGCCGTCGGCGGGACACACACGGAAGTCGTAGAAGAAGCAGTTGCGGCGAGATCTGGACAGTCGGCACAAGGGGGTGATGACGAAGAGACAATTGAAGGACGGGCAACTGAAAGGAGAACAGCAGGAGCCGGGGGAGGGGAGGGGGACGGGGGAGAGAGGGGAGGCGGAGATGAAGAGGAGGGGACAAGAGCGGGGGTGGAGGTGGCGCGGAAGGTGGTACCGGACTTTCGACTGAACGGTTTCGTTTACGTTTGTCCGCTGGTGTCGGAGGGGTGCACCTTCACCGCGAAGGCCTGGCTGCAGGACGAGGACGACTGACATGTGGTGTCTTTCGGGGTCCTGGCTACTGTAGGAGTGTACGTTTTGTTTTGGTTGAGGCCTCTCTGATGTGTACCAGATTGACTGGTTTGTTGGTGATTAGTTGCTCCGGCGCGATCAGTGTTTCCAGCTCGAAATACGTTCAATCGACGAGAAGTATGCTGTCATCATTTTGTACCGATTGAATCCACATCTGTTAGCGGTCTCGCAAAGTTCGTTATTGTTGATGGAGAGGTGCGCCATGGTTTTGTTCGGGACGGTACGAGCTACGACGTAGGCGACTGGCAAGGATGAGCTGCGTCAAGAGGGCACGTGGATTCAAATACATGACTCCCCCCCCCCCCCCCCCCCACCTCGTCGCTTGGCAACGGCGTTGTACAACAAGCGGATCACTTCGTGAGCTCGGCAACCAGATTACCGAATTTTGTTTTTTGCAGCAACCATAGTGGTGGTCGAGTAGATTATGGTGCGGGATCGAGAACCCTCACTCCGCGCAAAGGGGATTGTCGCACCACATCCGGTTAAATTGGTGAAGCACCCTCGAGGCAGTTACCAGTGCTTGTAACTGTCTCTGCGATTGAAAGCACCAGAAAATGAAGAATGCCATTCACAGCTGTCATCCTTATGCAAGGAAGAAAGCACAAGATGCCGAACACCCTTACCAGGATGCAGCTCACCCTTCATGCGACTCGCCGAATACCTCACGGCGCTTCGCGCTTGGTGATGTGAGAGCCTGGTCCGGTGAGATCTCGGCGTGCTCCGTCCCGGCTTTGTAGGGATGCGAGATCAATGGCCTAATGACTACGGCATGCACTACTATGAGTACACCGCCCCCACCCACCCCAGCCGTCGATTGTTTGGGCGCCTACTTGTACTGTAATCCAATTTTGTCAAGGCGATTTTATTGCAGGACTTGGTTGGTTGGACAGTAAAGTATGATATTCGGGTTAATCTACACTTTAATGTGACAGTATGAAACCCATGCAATTAAGAAGTGGATACTTGTAGGACACATCATCATCATATATATGTACTCGCGCGTCGCGTACATGTACACTGGAGGGAGGGGTGGTGCAGAGGAAGCTCGCTGCAGTAGCTCGGTGCAGCGACCAAGGCCAGGGGTGTTGGTGTTGTGTTGGGTTTGTTTCTGGTTAGTGTTTTAGGAATATATATGCACATGTAGGGTTTACTACATACAACACCGCACAAAATACGGCTACTTACATTCCTTGCGTACATACATGCAATAGTGCCAGAAACCTAAAAATATGAAGCTGGAAGCTCCACTCTCGCCGACATGAACACTTTTTTGTCGCCGACCCTCTCATTCCGATTCCCCCAACCCGTGCCCGGCCGTGCCTCAAAAACCGATCTGAGCTACGGCGCACGGCTTGCGACATCTCGAGTGCCTCGATAGGGCATTGGAAATCATGGCCAGTCGCCAAAGTTTGATCGACTTCCGCGTGCAGTAGCGTGCATTACAAGTGTGCGGCTTATGTGCGACGATGGGCGCTGTTTCTCTCTCGTCTCCACTCGTTCGAAAGTCTGCCTGTCCTCATTGCTCATTTTGGAACATTAGAACGTCATGGTCAGGTTGGTAGAAATCAACAGACCGATCTCGACCAACGGCGCACGTTTCCCGATATCTTGGAATATTTCCCCATAGGGCATGTCGCGAGCCATGCCCTCTAGCCGAAGTTCAACCCCGTCCGCGCGCAACAGCAGACACAACAAGTGTGCGAACATGCATTTCCTCGTCTTGACCACTTCGCCGTCTTTCTGTCCCTCTTCTTTTGATCTGGAAGCATTTCGGAAGAAAATGAATATCTCGCCTTCTACGTTCTCAAATAATAAATCTATCCTCTCCTCCTATTATTGTAGAAACAAGGCGCAATACATGAAATCAAGTTGGTCGGTGGGGCTGTCCGGCCCTCTTGCTCAATGAACTTCGGAGAAATGAATCTCACTTTCCTATATTTTTCGAATAGAATATTTCGGAGAAATGAGTCAAACGTCTCCTTCTATAACCCAAACCTCAGGTTGTTGGCGGGTTGGACTTCTTTCTGCCCCCCGGAATGACTTTTGGAGAGAGGAATATCACTTCTTCTAAGATAATTGAACATCAATTCTCCTAAGATAATTGGATGTCCCTTCATTCCGGAAAATGAAATTTCAGGGTGTTGGCTGGTGGGGCTTTTCCGCCCTCCTCACTCAATGAATTTGGAGATATAAATGAATCTATCTCACCTCGTTTGAAAACGTATTCTCACTTCTCCTATTGTTATGGTCGAAGTATTTCGGAAGAATGGAATCGCAGGTTGTTGGCCGGCTGGGGGTTCCGCTCGTCTCGTACAATGAGTTTCGGAGATATGAATAATTTCACTTCTTCTCATATTCTTGTAGAAATACTGTGGAGAAATGAATCTCACTTGTCCTAGTTGTTATGGAAATATTACAGAAGAAGGAAATGTCAGCTTGTTGGCCGGTGGGTCACTCTTCTCCTATTGGTGTTGTAGAAAATATTCGGGAAAATGGAATCTCAGGTTGTTGGCCGGCGGGGCTTTCCCGCCCCTCTCCTCTGCCCCCACTCGCCATACACACATCATCGTCCATCGCTTATCCACCGTTCATCATCGCCATCCATCTTTCTCGAGCATGCTGAACCTTCATGCCGTCGGACGCAGCTGCGATGTGGGTGGGGGACCTGCGCGTCGTCGAACTGGAACGCCGGGAGCACCCGTTAATCACGGCGGACGATGCAGCACGCCAACTAAATATGCCTTGTGTGCGAAGGCACTCTCTTCGACGGAAGATTGCGAGCAAGATGTGGATCGTAGCCTAAAGTACTACACACAGTCTTTGGTGAAGCTCTACATGAACGTTATCTGAGCAGTTGTGCCGTCGCCACTCAGATGAAATTCACTCCTCCCTCACTGCTGTTCTTGCTGGTTACGTCAAAATTGATGCGGGTTCGGTTCATGGCGTTGTCAGTGCTGCTTTCGCTTTCTGTCGTCCTTACCTACTACGCTGCACTCTTGTCCCTCGTGGTCCTTATTCCATCCCCGTCGCCGCCCCGTTGTGTTTTCAGATGCAACACCTGCGGACATCACGTGTCACTCAGCAAAGAGGAGTCCAGGACGGCGGTAAAAAATCAAACTACATTCCTCGGTTGCAATAATCTGTCAATGCTGTGAGTACATCCAACAGCCCCCCTGCTCGCTGCATTGTCAAGATTGTACCCGAACTTGCTTATATTATGCATCACACGAAACCCATCCCAAAAACTCCAGAAATCAATGTCATTGTGCAACAGTCGTTTCTCCTCCCATTCTCTTGCAACAACCATAAACCATTAAACCAGAGAGACTAGTTCGAACTTCCATTGGTCGCAAACGAACCAGAAATACCTACTACCAGAATCTCCATCGGTCTCCATTGTATCCAGAATTTCCAAAGATCAAAACATTCACTAAAAACCATTAAACCAGAAACACTTGATTGCAATTCCCATCGGTTCCAAACCATTAAACCAGGAACACCACCAACAATTTCCATCGGTCGCTCATGAATTTCAAATTCCCAATATCAAATCATCCAAAACTCAAATCGTGGAAACAACCGCAATGGGTTATATCAGGAACAAATGAAAACAAACACAAATGCAAACACATCCAACACCGTCCGGGACAAATCACTTTCCGAGGAGACTTCAAATCCACACGTAGCACAAGAATCATGATTGCACAAAAATGCTCGACTCCACAACAATACCTCATCCTCATAACAACACGAAGACCATCAATACAAAAAAACCTTTCGAGTATTTTCTATCGGCCAATCTTGAATTCAATGTCCAACAAACACGATGAAATTACAAACCAGAATACCTCAGCAACATGGGAGCAACACCAAACCTGCCTCAGAAACAAAATCTCCTTGAAACATGTGACATCGCTACGTGCCCTGCCTGCGTGGTTGACAGCGCGAGGTACATTGGAGTCATGGAGTGCTACAAAGATAGGCCCCCCTTCTTCTTTCATTATTTTTCCTCAAACACAAACAAACCTCCGTTCAGTTTCCTACAATACCTTTTATTTTCTTCCTGCATACCCTACCCATGCATGTCTGGCTGCGGCCCCCCTTCTCCGAACACCAGACGTGAAGGGATCAACCCTCTACTTGATAAACGCATCTTGTGACATTTGGGTACTGGAAACAACCCCAAAATCGCAACCTGCATTGTCAAATCCCGAACTCTGCAAATCGAACATCGAAAACAGACGAAACATTCCATTCTTCGTAAAATTGCTGTAGTTAATTGTCATGACACACCAATTCCCCCCCCAATGACAATTGACAACAGCATCGAAGACATAGCATTTTATATAAATAGAGGGGTTACCCCTGGCCGATGGTACATGGAGAGGCGCGCCAAACACACAGGGGACAACAACAACGTAGATAGAGCCTTCTACCTAAAAAAATGCCACACGCAGAAGGAAAAAACAAAAACAACAAGCACAACCATAGTAGCGGCCTTCGCGACATGGCCGCAAGGATTCAAACCAATAACCCTATTCCATCATCATGATCCTTTCTGAACAGTTTCAACGCAGCCTTCATGCCGTCAAATATTCTTGCAGGTGCAATTTCAATCGCAAAACCAAATCCGAAAGAACGCCGAAACAAGCCAAAACCAAAAACCAAACAAAAAAACAATTCCGGATCCACAAACCCGCATACATCTGTCACTAAACTGCCGTTGCCCGTGGTTTCCATCCCCGCTGGGCGATGCATCCTTCTCTGGAAATTATCTCAAACCGTCAACAGCACGGAACCATTCTCAGACAAATACCAAACAAGCGGCAGCGCTGCATCAGAAAAACATCGGAATGGGGACGGACAATTCTGAGGAAAACAGCTTCAAAGAGTAGGCACAAAAACTCAAACGAAACAATGTTACAATTTCTTGGACGACAGAAACGAGTATTCGGAAAGCGCATAGGCCCTAACAATCACTCCTGCCAACTCCTTGCTCCAGTATAGTCGTTGAGCACCAAACTAAACAGTGCGCACACGCAAATCGGTGCCGCCGTTGCTGTCCACGAAACGGATAGAAAACTAAACAAACATATAGACAGCCCCCCCTGTCACATCCCGAAACATACCCCTTACATTTCCAGAGTTCATGCAAGAACACTCCGCGAATATCAAAATGCCAACTAACAAACATGGAGACAGCCCCCCTGCAAAGGTAGCTGTTCATATGGGGAAACAAAAACAAATCGATTGCTGTTCATGCCCTCTAGAATCATGGTCACACATGACATCCCCCCCCCCATGATTCTGGATGTACATAAAAACAGCAACAAACAAAGAAGAAAAAACCAGTGCAAAAGCAAAACGCGCTGCCAGAAAGAAAGGCAAAAAAAACTAAACTAAACACGAAACCCACATTGTTAGATCAGACTCGATGTCGTCGCGCGATGCAAGGCGCGTCACGAGCCCAAACGGAGTGCCCCGCTCGGAGGGGCGACCCCCAGCAGGTTGTTCTTGATCTCCCACATGCACCCCTCCCAAACATCCTGTTCTCCACCGCCCTCCATCTCGTCGCCCCCCAGCTCGCCTTCCCCCAGCTCACCGGTCCGTATCATCCCAGGCCAAATCATCGGCTTGCCGTTCAATACGCGCCGTCGGAGATGGATGTGGTCCATCGGCCTCGGAGGTCGGCACCGATTTGCGTGTCGGCAACGGCGCGGCGGTAGTAACAGCGGCGGGCAGCGGAGCGGCGGTAGTCCTCGTCGCAGTCATCCGCGGGTCCGGCAGCGCGGCGACATCCGGCGAGGATGCAGGCGGCACGGGTGCCCCGGGACTTGGCGGCAGCGGCGGTTGTGCGGCGGCGGCGGCGGCGGCGGCGGCTGCAGGCCAAGGCGCAGCGGTGGCAGCGGGCTGCGAAGCGGCGATGGCCCCGGGTCCCAACTCCCTGGGGAGGGTGTTCCCTTGTTGCTTGGCAGTCAAACTCAAAACGGGTTGGGGAAAGTAGCCAGCGCGGTGGTGGAAACCGTCAACATCCATTTGTTCGGCACGACCCAACACAGCCACATCACACTTAGACGCAACACCTTCCCTCGCATCAAACATCCCCGCACTCGTCCCCGAGTCTCCCTGCAACTGCTCACCACCTTTGGGTGTTGACATCCTAGTGTGCCATACCGGGGCTTGAAAGGTCACAGCAGGCTTCACCACAGGAACCACAGGAACATCAGGCACAGACATACCAGCAACGGGAACACCAGACACCTCCCCATCACTAACAACTCTAATCTCATTTCCAGACACAGAATCAGACTCGCCTAGAGAATTCACACTACGTGTGAGGAAGAGACGAAGAGGGGCGCCACTTGCTGGAGGAGTGTCGCCCGGAGGTGGAGAGGGGGTCGCCGTCGAGGAGGCAGAGTTCGTTGGATTAGCGCCGATGTACTGCTGCTGCTGCTGCTGCTGCTGCTGCTGCTGCTGCTGCTGCTGCTGCTGAGTCGCCGGCTGAGTAGCGGTGCTAAAGGCCTCGTTGAAGACTCGCTGCTCATCAGCGTCGGGCCCTGCAGAACGGGGACAGAACGGGCGGCCCCGACCCCAGCTTGCCCCTTGGTCGAGTTGGTGCAGCTGCTCTCGATATGATCCGCCCGACAAGCGCCCCGATTCTTGCCCCCCGGCCTGAGGAAAACCTGGTCCCCGCATACCGTCCCTCTCGCGAATGAACGCCATGAAGTCGTTGTAGTGGAACAAGAAGTCCTTGCGAAGTTTATGGCAGTCTGGGGTGTTGTGGGAGGAGTTCGCTCCGTGAACCTGTCAGAAGAAGGCACCTCTCTGCTCATGAGATGGTCCGCCATCCGCTCCCGCAGCAGCTGCTCTCCTCATGCCGCCGTCCCGGCCCGCGCCGGCAGCGACGGGCGCATGCCTCGTGTCCTCGATCCCCTCCCCACACCTCCGTTTGATCCTCTGCTCGTGCTCGACCAGCCTCAGCGTCTCTTCCAGAGTACCTCTCGAAAGCATGGGGTGGAACAGAATACGGTCTTTGACATCGTCGTACATTGGGAGCAAGCCACGTGCAAAGTGTCTCGACATTAACGTCTCCTCTCGATTGTCTCCACAAGACTGTAATTGCATCCACACAGTATTCGCCCTTCCCCAGTAGTCGACCAGAGTCTCTCCATGCTTCTGTCTAAGGCAGTTCCAAGTGCCGTCCAGGATTTCTCTCTCATGCGTCCTGTTTGCAGTGTAGTAGGACTGAAACACTCTCCACCCTGCTTGTGGACTCTCTGAAGCTAGTATCTGGTCTAGTATAGGTTGAACGTTGATTTTCGTGATCAAGCACATCCAGACTCTCGTGGCCTTTCGAACACTTTCATCGCCATACCTCTGCCGCAACCAAGTCTTATCGACGTGCAACGAACCCACAGGAATCTCTTCTCCTCTCATGATCTCTTCAAGACCCTCTGCATCCATCCACCCTGAGAAACAACTCGTAAAAATTCGGAACGCGACAGTTTAGGGAATCCACGTGTTGTTGAAATGACGTGAAATATTGACATTTCAGGAAGTTTTGACGTGAAGAGGTTGCGCCGCTTTTTTGGGGGCAAACTCTGACGGCGAAATTTTTGTGAGGAAGCGTCAAAATTAAATTTCACCCAAACTTAAACCGACGCGAAAAGATTGACGCTTCAAACATCGCCAGACTGCTGTGGCTCACACACGCTTGCTCTGCTGCGGTCTGCTGTGCGCGGTCAGCAGCGAACACATTGGCCATGCCTATACTGATTGCTCCAAGCGGTCCTGCACCCACGCGTCTCGGCAGTTCTCACGGCGGCCAAGTGGCCAGACGCGCGTGTTCGGCGCGCGCGTTCGGTAGATGCGCCGTCGCGATTGCGCACGGGCTTTCAGCAGCAAAAAGGGGCATAGGCAGGGGAGTGATTGGGGGAGTCTCGCCCTCGAAGGGAGCACATGGAGAGGAGTAAGGGAGGGTACACGGACTTTGCCAGTCAGTAGGTGCATTTCGCCCGCCCCCTCACGGGGTTCGGTGCTCTGCTGCCGCAGTGACATCGGTATATACACAGCAGTGCAGCGAGCAGCTGCCTTACTCATCAGCAACGAACGGCAGTTTGACGCCTGGGAAGTCGCAGTTTGACGCCTGGGAAAAGTCGCCGCGGCAAAGGAGGGAAGGTCGGCGGGATGAGGCGAAGGGGTACACCTAGTCTCCTGGGAGCCTGGGGGTGTGAGTCTTCGCTTCGGAATGTCGACCCTGGGTGGCAGCCCGAACCAACCTTGAACTCTACCTCCACCATTTTTTTTTTTTGCACCTCTCACGTGTCAACGGGCACACGCGGTGCGAATTTTTTCCCGTCAAAACCCTCAACCGTCACTTTATGTTGGCGTCAATCCTCAAAGGTCAAAATTCCGCGTCAATCCATAGTGGATACCCTATAGTCACACTTCGATCCTTCAAGAAAGCATCATTCCACTCAGGTACTTCGACTCTCTTTCTCAGCTTCAACTCTATGGGCTGGGAACTAGACGTGCCTGAGCGGACGTCATGTCCCGGAGTCTGGGAGGCGAAGTTGGCAACCCGGCGGAGGAGGTCGACAAGGGCGATAGTTGGATCTTGTTCCCCTCCATCCGCGGCTGCTTTCGTTCCTCCCTGCTGGTCCACATCGGGGAGGTTCAACGAACCTCGTCCTCCCCCCCCGTTGTCTTCCCCGTGGGGAGAGGAACTAGTCCCTGGTCCCCGCGGAGGTCTTCGTCCATCTCCTCCAGCCGTCTTATTCGCGCAGACACAGCAGCCACTTTCTTGATCTATTACGCTAGCGTGTTGGGTGGCTTGGTGCGCCCGGCGCAGTTGTAGACGGCAAAAATAAAAGAACCGCGCGGCGAGTTTGCCGGCAACGATAAAATACAGTAAACTGCCCACGGGTGTGGTAACCCGCCGCATCTATGATGTTCCGGAGCGTGATAGCTCTGATGTGTTGACGCTGGTGCTGTGATAGCTGTTGTGATGGCGTGATAGCCTAGAGGCGTGAAAGCCTGGCAGCGTGATAGCTGGTGGATAGGTAATATGGACACGGGCGTGATAGCCCAGGGCGTGATAGCCGGGAAAAAGGAAGATGAATTAATCAAGGGCACGTGGCCAACACCGTTGCTGACACGCATACCCAGAAAACAATAATATGTGGCAAAGATGGTACCACCATTCCCCCAATTTATTACAACTGCGGAACCCCCAAAATCCCCCGCTCCATCTTCTAGGAACATTCCTCGGTTGCAATAATCTGTCAATGCTGTGAGTACATCCAACAGAGAGCAAGGACGCCAGGCGCCGGCAGGCGTGGCATCTAGGGCGCAACACTGAGCGGTAGGTGTTGTGATGTGATGGCAATGTGGGATGATGTGGAAAGAGAGCAAAACCCACAATGTGTTTTGGTGTCTCAAGAAAAAAGGAGAGACACAACCCCAACGGAGTGTTTGCATGGGGAGAGAGATGTTGGGTGGCTTGGTGCGCCCGGCGCAGTTGTAGACGGCAAAAATAAAAGAACCGCGCGGCGAGTTTGCCGGCAACGATAAAATACAGTAAACTGCCCACGGGTGTGGTAACCCGCCGCATCTATGATGTTCCGGAGCGTGATAGCTCTGATGTGTTGACGCTGGTGCTGTGATAGCTGTTGTGATGGCGTGATAGCCTAGAGGCGTGAAAGCCTGGCAGCGTGATAGATGGTGGATAGGTAGTATGGGCACGGGCGTGATAGCCCAGGGCGTGATAGCCGGGAAAAAGGAAGATGAATTAATCAAGGGCACGTGGCCAACACCGTTGCTGACACGCATACCCAGAAAACAATAATATGTGGCAAAGATGGTACCACCATTCCCCCAATTTATTACAACTGCGGAACCCCCAAAATCCCCCGCTCCATCTTCTAGGAACATTCCTCGGTTGCAATAATCTGTCAATGCTGTGAGTACATCCAACAGCCCCCCTGCTCGCTGCATTGTCAAGATTATACCCGAACTTGCTTATATTATGCATCACACGAAACCCATCCCAAAAACTCCAGAAATCAATGTCATTGTGCAACAGTCGTTTCTCCTCCCATCCTCTTGCAACAACCATAAACCATTAAACCAGAGAGACTAGTTCGAACTTCCATTTGTCGCAAACGAACCAGAAACACCTACTACCAGAATCTCCATCGGTCTCCATTGTATCCAGAATCTCCAAAGAT
>FN649751.1:518742-544372 GCA_000310025.1 Ectocarpus siliculosus | reverse complement strand
GATAGCCGGGAAAAAGGAAGATGAATAAATCAAGGGCACGTGGCCAACACCGTTGCTGACACGCATACCCAGAAAACAATAATATGTGGCAAAGATGGTACCACCATTCCCCCAATTTATTACAACTGCGGAACCCCCAAAATCCCCCGCTCCATCTTCTAGGAACATTCCTCGGTTGCAATAATCTGTCAATGCTGTGAGTACATCCAACAAGAGATACCGCTGCTGCTGGGTTGATTCGGTAGCGTACCCAGTCACCCATGTCGCACGTGATTCAATGACTAAACACATCAACCGGGTTTGGTGGCCGAGGTTGGTGGGCCTGCTTCGACAGCGCTGGCTGTCACGGCTGTTGCCACCGTACGAAGAGTACGCCGTCATATGGATGATATACATACACTCAGCAGTTGTTCCGCATCGATGCGGGAAAAAAAATAACTGTGGGTTCTGTGGCGTTACGTTCACGATGTTGAACGTGGTTTCAATACCGGCTCCGCATCTAACGAGTGTGTGGTGGCCACAGCCAAGCAAGACAATACCCACAAACTATTATTGTTTGGTGTCGATACGCGATGGAAGTACATACACGAATGCTGGATCACATGGTGCGCTGTAGACGAGAGTATCATATGACCTAATCTGGCCTCAGATTGCGTTGCAGTCGTTTTGAATCACATGGTGTCCTGTACACGAGTGGGTATCACAGGGGATATTCTGGATTCAGATTTACGCTGCAGTCGATAAAAGCCAGAGATTGTGGACACTACTTACAAAGTTACAATAAATTGTTGGAGACTTGCCGTGAGAATCGAGGCCCGATTCGACGGAATCCGTTGAAGTCCTCCCAGAGTACATACAATTGTACTGAGAAAGTTGCTGGACAGCACCAAGCATACCTTGACGCCAGCACGTTGTTGATTTAATAGCGATCAGTCGATCGTGGTATGATCATGAGTATGCATACAACCAAGTATTAAATGCCGGAACTACACACATCAATAGTGTGTGGCGGCCGTGGTGGTGGGCTTGCTTTCGCAACAGCGCTACTCACCACGGTTGTTGCCTGTGTGGCGATTCACGCATGAATATAGAAAGTGTGAATGCCGGAACCACAAACATCAATAGTGTGTGGCGGCCATGGTGGTGGGCTTGTTTTCGCATCAGCGCTACTCACCACGGTTGTTGCCTGTGTGGCGATTCACGCATGAATACAGAGAGTATGAATGCCGGAACCACACACATCAATAGTGTGTGGCGGCCGTGGTTGGTGGGCTTGTTTTCGCAACAGTGCTACTTACCAGGGTTGTTGCCTGTGGGCGATTCACGCATGAATACAGAGAGTACGAATGCCGGAACCACACACATCAATAGTGTGTGGCGGCCTGGGTTGGTGGGCTTGTTTTTTCGTAACAGCGCTACTTACCAGGGTTGTTGCCGTGTGGCGATTCACGCATGAAATCAGAAAGTACGAATGTTGGAACCACACACATCAATAGTGTGTGGCGGCCATGTTGGTGGGCTTGTTTTCGCGACAGCGCTACTCACCACGGTTGTTGCCTGTGTGGCGATTCACGCATGAATACAGAGAGTATTGAATGTCGGAACCACACATATCAATAGTGTGTGGCGGCCTTGGTTGGTGGGCTTGTTTTTCGCAAGAGCGCTACTTACCAGGGTTGTTGCCTGTGTGGCGATGCACGCATGAATACAGAGAGTGTGAATGCCGGCACCACACACATCAATAGTGTGTGGCGGCCTTGGTTGGTGGGCTTGTTTTCCCACCAGCGCTACTTACCAGGGTTGTTGCCTGTGGGCGATTCACGCATGAATACAGAGAGTATTGAATGTCGGAACCACACATATCAATAGTGTATGGCGGCCGTGGTTGGTGGGCGTGTTTTCGCAAGAGCGCTACTTACCAGGGTTGTTGCCTGTGTGGCGATTCACGCATGAATAGAGAAAGTGTAAATGCCGGAACCACACACATCAATAGTGTATGGCGGCCGTGGTTGGTGGGCGTGTTTTCGCAAGAGCGCTACTTGCCAGGGTTGTTGCCTGTGTGGCGATTCACGCATGAATAGAGAGGGTATGAATGCCGGCACCACACACATAAATAGTGTGTGGCGGCCGTGGTTGGTGATCTTGTGTTCGCAAGAGCGCTACCTACTAGGGTTTTGTTTCCTGTGAGTGATTCCCGCATGAATACAAAGAAAGTGTAAATACCGAAACCACACACAGGAAAAGTGTGTGGCGGCCTTGGTCGGTGGGCTTGTTTGTCAACAGCGCTACTTACCGGGGTTGTTGCCTGTGGGGCAATTCACGCATGAATACAGAGAGCGTGAATGCCGGAACCACACACATGAAACGTGTGCGGCGGCCGTCGTTGGTGGGCTTGCTTGTCAACAGCGCTACCTATTAGGGTTGTCGCCGGTGAGCGATTGACGCATGAATATAGAGAGTGTAAATGCCGAAGTGTAAATGCGCGCTGTTGCCGTCCTCTTGTCTTCTATCTTCCTGTCTTGATCGCTCGTTTTTACTTCTCGATCAACACCGGAAAAAATCGAATCCCACCGTCGGCGTGGCAGCAACCAACGGCATCATGTTCATTTCAGGGGTGGTTTAGTAATGAAAATGTGTGTATGCCGTGTGAGTTACCGACGTAACCCATGTATGGAGCCAACGATCCATGATACAACGAAAGCGCATACGGTGCTGCGATGCGCTGTCGAGGTCTTCCTGTCTCTATCGCTCATTTTTTGTCACCTTTTCGAATATGTTCTGACAATGGCTTTTCTCTCTAACCCCTTCGCGTCGATAGACACTTGCGCCAAGTGCGGACAGGGCAGGAAGTGGCTAGCTGTGGGTAGAGGGCAAGATCGGTCCGCGACATCGCCGCCGCCGCCGCCGCCCGGATTCGGCAGAGATTGGACCTGATAACGGTGAAGGAGGGTTTGGAGGTTGTTGTTCCTGTTCCTCTTGGTGTGTACTCAAAAACGAGCACCAAGATTCGAGTAGCGCAAGAGGCGCTCCAAGACGGCAATCCTCCAGTCAGCGAGATTCCACCGATACGGATTTTATTATCAATGGCGCTCCCGGTGCTGCTCAACGGCGACCCTCGAGTTTAGAACATTGTGGTGCGCGTCGTTGAAGGGTTGCCGCATGGGTTCATAGTGCGAGCATATGTTATGTACGTAGACATGTTATGCACGTAGACAAAAATACGCTTGGATATAAGTCGACAACAAGGCTTTCGCACTGTCCCATCAGCGTCCTGGGTGCCGCTCACTTCATCCATACCTGGCAGCCAGTTCCATCGGCAGAGCAGGGGACCAGCTTCGTTTGATCACCGTCCTCCGCGTGACCGTCCCCTCGCCAGCTCTTCGCGTCTTCCGCTTCCACAGATATCCCCCGGTTAAGAGCACATCGTTGGAGACGATGGCAGGTTCCTAAAGTGGGACTATCTGCAGGTTCCCCAGGCCAGTCCGGCGGTGGACTTGGCCATGCTTGCCTTCGAGTTTGCCTAAGATGCCCAACAACCGCTGGACCGGCAGCTCGTGACGATCCTCCCGACGGAGGGGTTGCGTAAGACCTGGCCCCTCAAGCACGCCGAAGGCGTGCCTCAGGCAAAGCGCCGCAGGCAAACAAATTTGGGCTCACGCAAAAGTTAAGGCACTTGCTTGAGGTGCATTTTGTTGCTTGAGGCGTGCCTGGGGACATGCTTCAGACTTTCGTGAGGACAAATCTTGCCTCAGATGCCTTAGTTCATGCCTGGCGGTGCCTGAGAAGGTGCCTTAGAGTTGCCTAAGGGCCATTCTCGCCACACTATATCGTCTTTGGTGGGGTAAAAGTGTAATCAAGTGGGATGAAATAAACTGTGATGCCCTTGTGTGGACCTTTATTCTAGAGAGAAATAGCAGAAGTTTCACTCGTCACTCTTCTTTCGTTTTCGCACCTAATCAATTTCCGTCGAAACCTCATCTGTACTTGATTGCCTGTGACCTTAGATCTTGGGTCTTGGTCTCCACGTCCAATATTTACTATGGGTAAAAAAAACATGACGCACAGCAAACCCCTAGATAAGAACTCCTGAGAAAGAGGTAGTCCTGTAGGCTATGTAGTTCACGATGTCCAGAGGAAATGAATCGACCCAAGACAACAAAAAGACAGATCAAATCCAATAGCCATACATGAGGTAGCTGCTACCTACAGTGAATTATTCAACTAGCACCCAGCCTACATAGATAGCTATTTGCAGACGTCACATGTCACAGGACTTCACTACACTAGTTTGAAAAACACTCCTAACCTACTGCTCAAGGCTTCCTACAGTAGTAGTCTCGGCCTCCCTCCTACCCGGCACCCCCCGTGGTCTATTCCGGAACGTCCTTCCTAATCCTTTCTGGTGCACGCCCGGCGTGCTGGCTGTTGTGTGCTGTGTACTAGGTGCGAGCTGCGCCTGTGTGCTGTGCAAGCAGCATAGCGGCTCCACGGATGTTTCGATACCCCCCCCCTGAAGTGTCCCCATGTCCCGGAGTTCATGACATAACGGCGTTGTTATTTGGCTGCTTCGCGTGCCTGAGAGGGGACTCGGCACGTCCCTGGCGAGGAACAGCAGCGCTCAGGCACAATAACCCCTCTCAAGCATCCCTCTCCCGAAAACGGGCTCTCCAGCAAATTCTAAGGCATCCTTGAGGGGCCAGGGCTTAGGGGTGCGCTACCGAGAAGAGAGCGGTAGAATGGGTAGGCCGAGTACGGATATGGTGGATGCCGGGGTCGCCTGTCTACCGCAAGTTTGTCAATCGGGAAAGAGTCGGCCGCAATCGAGGGTGGTCGTGTGGTTGCCTACGCGTGGTAGACATGAAGCTCCGTGGTCGCGCGAGATTCGACTAGTTACTTGACGCTTACGCCCGCTGCTATCGACTCGCCCTTGCCCCTGCGGGAACTTCATGTCCCCCAAAATCCGAGCCCACCCTGTATACATGTGTACCAAGTCAAGACCACGAGTCCGGGTGGAAGACGCCCACCCGCTGGGGCACGCCGACCTGTTTCCGATACTCGAAGAGAGTGCCGGCACGCGTGAACGGCGAGCTTGCGGGCTTCCTCTGATTATCGAGATTTTGTGGGCTGCGTGCGCTCCTCCCCGCAAGAACCCTAACCTTAACCTTAACCCTACGTATGTAGTATAACAAGTGCGTTTCTCCCACGAAGCTATCATCGTGTCGTCCGCATATCGGGATCGGATCGGACCGTGCGACAGCCAGCAGCCCAGCGCGCGACCAAGAATCACAGTGCGACAGAGAGAGACAGGGCAGCGCGTAGCAGTAGCCGTCTTGCACAACGCAGGATTGGAAGCTGGGTCCTTTCCTGTGCCCATTCTCTCGCTAAACCATGAAGAGCACGGCTTGAGGGGAAAACTGTAATCGGCACAGTACGACGCGCGCGACAGGCGGCCCCAGCGCATGATGACCGACAGCAGTTCAGCAGTTGTCTGGGCTTCCGTGTGCTGCTGTGTAGTTGGCAGTAGTGGCGCAGTTTGGGTAGATAAACACAGAGTGATTCATTAACATACAAAGCGACCAAGCCTGCCTTCACCTGACGGTTACAGACTTGAAGTCACGCCTTCACAATACTGCACAAAACCCATGCAGTAGAATAGAGTCAGTTCTTGCACTACAATACTCCTGACATGTCCTCTCATGAGCTACGGCATTCTAATTCTGAAATACAAGACACGATCTTCTCTCTCTCAATGTCCTCTCAAAACGATATCAGTGTCCTCTTGAACAAATGTCTACGAATACGTGCTTTCTGAATAACTCAAAAATGATACTCACTAACTGCCATAGTTTTCAAGCAGCGAAATGTTTTCTTCTTATCATACGAATGCTCTTCCAACCGAAATCTCCAACTCATGCTCACACTCCAAGCAACAGAAGGCGGTTCTGCAGGAACTTCACAGCTCCCGAACTCTTGGTGAGGATGTCCGCCCTCTGCAGGTTGGTTTCGATATACTCGACATCTACCACTTCCTTTTCTACAAGAGACCGAACATGGTGAAATTTGACATCGATGTGCTTGGTGCGCGGGGTGATTTTCGCGCTCCTGCTAAGTGACACAGCACCAGAGTTATCCTCGAAAACGACGGTTGCCTGCTCCTGCTTCTGATTCATGGACTCTAGCAGGTTCCGGAAGTGGATGACCATGACGCACCCCTTTGACAGTGCGACGTACTCGGCCTCTACCGTCGATATAGCCACCACCGTTTGCTTCTTCGCCGTCCATTCCACCGGGCCACCTGCAGAGTACAAAACAACACCGGTAGTGGAGTACCCGTTGTCTAGGTCACCGGCGTGGTCAGAATCCACATATGCCGTTAGGTTGTCTCCGTCGTCGGCGTCCTCGCGGTATGTGATCCCGATGGAGGTCGTCCCCTTTAGGTACCTGAGTACCCGCTTCAGCTTCACCATTGCTCTGGGACCGGGCTTCGCCATGCTCTTCGCTAGTACCATCACCGAGTGAGTAATGTCCGGCCTCGAGCCCCGGCTGAGATACAGGAGGTTCCTACGGCGGACCGGAAATACGTGGTGTCCTCTGGAGACAGAACCGCCTCCTCCACGATGCTGATCGGTCCGGGCTCAGCCGGAGTCTTCGCCGAGCGAGCGTCGGCCATTCCGAACTTGTCAAGCACGGTGTTCGCGTACGTGTTCTGCGAAAAGAGGATCACCCCGGCATCGATGTTCCTTTCAATCGCCATGCCGAGGAGGAACTTCGCATCTCCAAGGTACACCGTGTCGAACCGCTCCTTCAGCTGTTCGATAACTGTCATCACCAGATCCTCGTCGCTCCCCGAAAATAGGATGTCGTCGACGTACACGAGAAGGAGAACCTCTCCCGCGTTGAGGCTGTATAGACAGGGATCCGCCGGGCTCCGAACGAATCCGATCTCCATCAGATACTCGTGGAAGGTGCCGTTCCAGCCTTTCGGGGAGAGACGCAGCCCGTACAGCCACGCCTTAAGCAGCCACACCTGCCTTGCTTGTTCCGGAGGACACTCGAATCCTTTCGGAGGGATTACAAAAATCGGTTTCGCATTCTTGGGGACCCGTGCATGCAGGAACGCCGTCTTGATGTCGGCTTGCTTTAGAACAAAACCGTTTTGAGCAGCGTTAGCGCCAAATAGATGAACTGTTTCCATCGACGCCACAGGCGCTGCCTTATCTTCGCCCGTGTCAGCTTGGTGAAAACCTTGAACCACAATGCGGCTCTTGAGACGAACAGGTACTCGGTCTTGGTTGTATTTTACCTTAAATAGGTATTTGGCCGGAAGCACCTGAGCACCCTCCGGCAGGTCTACCCAGTCGAACACGTCATGCTCGACCAGTGATCGTCCTTCGTCACGCATGCTTTCTTTCCACGCGTCAGCATCCGGTCCACTCACCGCTTGGCTGTAGTTGGCCGGGTCTGGGGGCATGTAGCCCGCCTCACCGGGGCTTCCTGTCCCGGTGGCTCCGAGTACACTCCCAGTAAGCAAGGAATACTCCATCCGCTCGTACGCCTTCTCCGCCGTGTGCAGATCCATAACCGTTCGTGGCACGGGGTTCCTGCCGCTCCGGCGAAGGCCTGGCTCCTGCTGCTGGGGCGTCGGTTCCATCCCGCCATCGTCCTTCTGTTCTTCTTGATTTTCTTCTTCGTCGCTCGTTTCCTCCCAGCCGGGCTGGTAAATTATCCTGCCGGGCTCGGGCAGCGGGTCCGCTCCTACCTTGGGGGGAACCACGTCGCGCGGGTCTTTCTCGCGGAAGGACACTTCGCCGGAGTTGGTGATCTTCGAGGGTTCTGTGGGGTCCCAAAGCCTGTACGACCTGCTCTTAGAGTTTAAACCAACCAGATACATCTTCTTGGCCCTGGTGGCAAGCTTGTTGGGCCGGAACCTCGCTTCCTCGTGCTTAAAACAGACCGAACCAAATTCGTGCATGTGCTTCAAGCTGCCGAGCGGTTTGCCTTCCCATACCTCAAGTGGTGCCTTGCCGTCCAATGCTTCCGTGGGCGTGCGTTTCAGGATGTAGATTGCGGTCTTAAAAGCTTCAGCCCACAGGCGGCCCGGGAGATGCGGTGCACCCAAGAGGAGGCGGCGCGTCGTGGCTATAACAATGCCAAAACCACGCTCGGCGATGGCGTTACCCTCAGGGACGTACGGGGCGTTGGTCGTGATTTTGATTCCAAGTGATTGTGCCAACGCGTCGAACCTTCCCTTGAATTCGGCCCCTCCATCGCAGTTAACTGTATCTAGGCAAATTCCTAGCGGGTCAGCAACCTCCTTGACAACCGTTTCCAGCCCTTCGGCAGCTTCATCTTTCGTTTTGATGGGAATCCCCCACCTCATGCGCGAGTTGTCGTCCGTAAACATCACTGCGCGCCGGCTACCACCGTATGACTCTTCAGAATGCGGCCCCCACGTGTCGACGTGCACGAGCTCAAGCCGTGCGTCGGCGCGAGGACGATCAGACGGAGGGTGGCTGCTCTTCTTGCTGTTTCCGGCGGAACATACCTCGCAATCTCCGGACTCGATGTTTCGGTTGAATTTTACTCCCGAGTGCTCCTTGTCCGCCAGCAGCTGGAGAGCGCGCGGGTTGCAGTGGCCCATCCTCCGATGCCACAAGTGCGCGTCGACCTTGGTGCGAAACAGTTTCGCGGATCCGTCCAGGCTCACGTGGTCGACGATGATATTGACCACGTACATCCGCGGTATTTCCTTCGAGATGGGCAACGCGTGCTGACCGCCGCGAAGAGCTGGCGGGGTAGACATCAGATCACACAGCACCCCCTTTTCTTCCAAAGCTCCAACCGAAAATATGGTTGCTCCTAGGTCCGGTACCAGGAGAACTTCCAGCGACACCGGGATTGTTTCGTTCTTATCGTTCCGTAGGCCAAGTTTTAGCTTGCCTTTCTGGGTTGCGTTGGACTGGCCACAGGACCCTTCGACTTGAACGTTGCAGGCGTACCTCTCGCCTACGTGCGTTGCGACAGGGGATTCGGCCCAAACCATGTGGCTTGATGCCGCGGTGTCTATGAACACTGTCGTACTTTCAAGGGACTTGACCTGTTCCTTGACTTGAAAAACGCTGTTGAATGCAACGGTCTCCGTTGCACCAGGGGCTTCCTCCACCTGAACGTGCACGGCAGCGGGCTCATCGTCCGTCGCCACTCCAGGCGTCTTCAGCGCCTGCACGTCACCAACAGCATCAGCGCGCTCCTCAGGCGGCGCCACAGCAAGCGCTTCTAGCACCTGCGTATCTCCAGCAGCGCATGCCTTGGGCTGCGCCACAGCAGGCGCCTCCAGCACCTGCGGATATCCAGCAGCGCGCTCCTCGGGCTTCGCCGCAGCAGGGACTTCTAGCACCTGCGGGTTTTCAGCAGCGCGCTCCTTGGGCTTCGCCGCAGCAGGCGCCTCCAGCACCTGCGTATATTCAGCGACGCGCTTCTCTGCTTGCGTCGCGGCAGGCACTTCTTGCACCCGCGGGCAGTCATCGATTATAATTGAGAAGTCTTCTAGACCCTTTCTACCTCCCTGGACCTGCGTGAACCATGCCTGAGTGGTGGTGGATTCCTGCGATACGTTCGCCTGTTCTTTGGCGTCCTCCGCCTCATTCGAGAGGCGAAGAGGGCAGTTTTGCCACTGGTGCTCGGTCGAATTGTGGCAGTACCTGCAGCGTCTCTTGCGGTCTTGGCCATTCTGCTGACCCCGTCCTCGACCTCCACCGGAGTTTTGGTTGCCGCGATCTTTTCCGCGTGCACCTTGGGCGCTTCTGGCGCCACGTCCTCCTGATGGGTTCCCGTTCGAGTTGGTTCCACCGCTGCTGCTGTTGCCGTTCGAGCTGTTGTTCCCGTCCGCGTTCCTGCCGCCATTTCCTCGGCGGTTGCGTCCACGTCCACCGTGTTTACGGAACTCGCGTGCTCCTCCATGCACGGTCGTGTTGAGCGCACGGCCGTGGCTTCCAGAGCCGTCGTCATTGGTGGTATCCTTGCCCCTGATCTGCAGAGAGTGGAAAGCAGTGGCTCGGTGTGCCACACGTTCAAAATCTAAGTTCAAATCGGAGTTGTCGTCTCGCGACTGTTCGCACACCAGCGCAGCTTTGAATTGTCCGTATTGCTGGTCAGGTAGCGCGTTCAAGAAGGTGTGGGTTTTGCGAGTCGACACGACCTTGTCACCAAGCGCTTCGAGCTCTGCGGAAATGCGGCGCAACTCTTGGATTGCGCGCGCGGGGTCGTATTTGTCGGCGGCTGTAAAGGACAGGGCTCCTAGCTGTTGCTGCAGCTCTTGCATCCTAAACGCTCCAGTCTTTCGGTACTTTGCTTCCAGTGCGAGAAATGCAGCACGTCCGTCACCCCACTCCTCAGGATAAACGGCGTTGAAGGACCCTACGACTTGAGACGCAGCACTCTGAAATCCCTCGGCGCACTCCGACGTCGCTAGATCAAGCCGCGTGAACAGCCTACCGTTCTTTTTTGTTTGAAAGCACGCTTCTTGGTCTCGTACGCCGCGACAGCATCCGCCGTGCCATCCACCGGAGCTTCCGGAGCCTTCTCCGTCCCAGACATAACCTCGCCCAGGCCGGTTTCGTACATGATCGAGCGGAACAAACTCGACCATCTGTGGTACTCATTAGGATTTCCGTTGAACGGGACGTATCCTTGCTTGAAGATGTTTGCAGACGACGTAGACATGATGACTCGATGTGATTACCCACCAAACGCGAGGCTCATAACCTGACAGCAGTTCAGCAGTTGTCTGGGCTGCCGTGTGCTGCTGTGTAGTTGGCAGTAGTGGCGCAGTTTGGGTAGATAAACACAGAGTGATTCATTAACATACAAAGCGACCAAGCCTGCCTTCACCTGACGGTTACAGACTTGAAGTCACGCCTTCACAATACTGCACAAAACCCATGCAGTAGAATAGAGTCAGTTCTTGCACTACAATACTCCTGACAATGACCGACAACAGCGCCCGTCATCCCTTTGTCACACTGGTTTTCGTAGTTAGCTGTATAGTCTCCGGACCCTTCTGCACGCACTCAACGGGGTGAGGCAGTGAAGCAGGTTTGTGTGTCGGTTCGGTGTGGCACCGAGGAGATCTGTGATACGAATTACGACATTCGAGGAGAGACGAGTTTCTCGAAATCTGGGATATCCTACATACATTATTTGATATATGTACAAGCTTTTTCCATGGAAAGACTTTCATGGAAGTCCGTCCATCGATCCCGTCCACAAAACTGAACGGTACTTCCATGGAAATGTTGGAACGACTGGACAGCTAACTTTCATGACAGTTAGGCACTTTCCAATGGAAGCAAGTTCCACGGAAGCGCTCGTCTCGATCCCTACAGGCAACTTCCATGGGAAACTCGGCAACTTCCATGAAAACCAGTCCAAGTATTTCCATGGAAGTGTTTGAAGTGGACGTCACGGGCAGACGACCTAAACACCAACTCTCGTCCCGATAAACAGAGCACCATCGACAAACCAAACGTGAACCACACCACACATCCACCTATCCATGCAAAACAACTGGCAAAGCAGGTACCCCACCCCGAATTGACCCTACACCAAACCCTAACCCGAACCCAAACAGCAGGGCGGACTGCTTTGTCCGCAAAGGTGACCAAGGCCAGGTTCACTATCTGGGAAACCAGGCACCCCGAATTGACCCTATAACCGAGCCAAAACAACCCAGCGGACTGCAAAGTCCGCACATGTGACAAGCCCTACGCTCATCAATTGGGAAAGACTTCTCCGCTGCTGGTCTTCGCTGCCGCAGGATCGAGACAAAATATCAAAAATATTGGAGTTTCTGTGGAAGTTCTTCACAGCACTGC
Source organism: Ectocarpus siliculosus (assembly GCA_000310025.1). Lineage (NCBI taxonomy): Eukaryota > Phaeophyceae > Ectocarpales > Ectocarpaceae > Ectocarpus > Ectocarpus siliculosus. The sequence goes on along the minus strand of FN649751.1, from coordinate 532,499 downwards.
AACCCGTGGTCACACAGGAGGGTTCCTCTCCCTGAGGCCACCCTCCTACCCCTCCTGCGATACTTTTCCTCTGATTTTGAATGCAGGAAGAGTGCAGGAGTCTCTACGATCTAGCGCTTCTACCCAGGCCAGGATCGGAAGCGAGAGAAAAACCCACATTGAACGAAAAGCTCGCTTACACCGGCGTTCGAACCCTTGACCGTCACCACTACGTAAAGGGTTCTGAGGATACCAACTTGACTACCGGGGCAACCGGACACCAACTACTGAAGAACATCGACCGAAGAAAAAACATTCCCTATTAGAGAAGAAACCGGAAGTCGCCAAATCTAAAGCCAACAGAAAAACGGAAATAAATGCGGCCCAACTGGGGCAATAATTCCGGGGCTACATGGAGAACCTTGCATCAACATCGAATATAGGTTCTAAGAATTTCACTGACAGAAGCTGGAGCCTACAGAAAAACACGTTGCCATTCACACGATCGACGTTGTCCTCCCCTGCTCTCTGTATACATCTCTTGCATCTTCCGAATGGCCTATTCGTCTGCTTGAAGCCTACGAGTCTTCATGCGGTCAAAGCGATCGTTGAACCGAGGTGTTGCCATCCTTGTAGCCCTCCGCGTCGGGTTTGGCAAGTTCACAGCTGTGTGTTGTGGCGTGCTTGCAGGAAACGCAGGAGCTCTCCTGTAGTGAGGCGGCAGGTCTCACATTGGGCGGGCACAACTATCTACAAAAGTGCATCTTCTACCTCGGGGTCGCAACCACTCCCACCGATCATACGGCAACATATAGACTGTAGGACTGCTGCAGTATACACAGTAGTCCAAGCAAGCCGTTGACGGATCATTGCAAGGGTCGTAAACCTAACCCGCTCTACCAACCGCACCGCAGCCAGCCGAGAAACATTGGAACATCACACAAGTTGCCTCCACCCTGTCGCGGGCTACCATTATTGCCCCCACAGGTCTACATACATGTGGATACAGCGCTGTTCGAAGTACGTTGGTCTCATGCTCTCCGCACTACCCTCGCTCCCTCTACCATTTGTTCATTTTTCGTCGGAGAAAAAACATTAAACATACGTCGAAATGGGGAACCTGAGGCTTACGATATTGCAATCCGGCCTTGCCGTCGACAAGTAGTCTCGCTTATAGACTCAGAGGGGCAATCGTGTCGCTGCTTCGATCATACCTGTCTCCACATGTAGAGGAATATTAGAACCGAGAATTTTTCCCAAAATTGCTTCGAACTACAGTCGAAAAAACATCTAGACTAGACTTATCTCAAACATCACCAAAAGTCACTCCCGAGATGTTTGCTTGAGTGCGGGCACGTCACATGTTCGCGCGTATGGTCACTAAGGTGATGCACCTTCAAACCAGTCCGTACCGAGTGCATCCGTCGTCTGCTGCTTGAAAATGGACAGCGCGAAAGAGTACAATAGCATATCTGTCCGTAACGCGTCGTGAATGGCCGGGCTTTGATGAGCCCACTGGAGTACCTCATCACGAATCCCTGACCCCCCCCCCGGGTTAACGTGAGTGGAAACATTCCAATCACGCACGGGGGACCGCACGCGGGCGTTGAATAGCTGCATAGACAGTCCCCAATGCTCCATAATTCCGATTGCCCGATATCCAGCCAAGATGGTCTGCCAACGTCAGAGTTATTCAGGGGAGGCAAAACACGTGCACCGGACGGGCGTTGTCGTCGTCAGAGAAAACTGGCGAAAGCAACAAATCTGAGCCTGACGACTTCCTCATGAAACACCCAAGCTTGTGCGATGTATTTCCCGTGATGGCGAGTCTTGAATCGGCCTTGACAACATGGTGGCACGCGCCAACAACCCGGTACCACAATCGGAATAACGTCGAAGAACGGTTGCTTCGGAATCAGAATCGGTCGCGGAAGGGCCAGTCGCTAAAAGAGGCAACGCACGCGACGTCGTGGAGACAGCTGTTGTCTCCCTGACTGGTGCAATGTGCGGAGTACCAAAAACCGAGATCGTGTGTGGCACATTCTGGGTCGACAGCACTACGCGCCATGCCCTACGTGGGACACCACGCAGCGGTTGTTCGGTGGGATCCATGATAAAATGGAGAAGCAAGCAGCCACAACAATAGACTATTAGGTGTAAGAACTGCCCCCCCGCCCGCTAAAGGGGCGGGCAGCAAAGAATGACTGAGTTGAAATATGTTAAGGAGTTGGATACATATCAAGACCGAATATTGCAGATTCGTCCATGGTCCCGAAAGGCAAAGGGTGATGTGCGTATTTCGGAATCCCACTGCGACGATGAAAGGACGTGGTGTATCTTGTACAAGCAGTATGTAGTGAAACAATCGCGGACGACGATTTCGGAAGCGCGTGGAACTTCTTGCGGTAGACCCTTCGTGCGCAAGTCCAGCAAAGAAGGAATCTCGCCAGAAAAAAGGAAAAAATATGTACCTGATTTGGTGAGTAACAACGGAGTTACTGTTGTAAGCACTATTTTTTTGTGATGACCGAGTTGTTGTTGAGACAGCGGCCGAAAGCAAGAGACCCGGTGGGTATCCCGAGGGCACAGCAGACAAGAGGAGAGTCGACATTCTGGCAGCATAGGAGTCGTCCGCGTTTTTCAGCTTCAATGGAAGCAGTCTTCGAAAGCGTTCATCGACGTCGCTCATGTTGACTTCCATGGAAGCTGACCTCGGGCGACATACTTCCATGGGAGTTGGTCCATAACACTTCTACTTCCATGAAAGCTACCCGAAGGTGGGCGACTTCAATGGACGTCAATCCTAACGGTTTCCGTGGAAGACGCTCGGGAACCGCCTTTCCACGAACATCCCCTAAAAACCCATGGAAGCCAAATTGCACCGACGTCTGTGGAAGTCAATAGCGCACTTCCATGGAATCGAAAAATGTAGGAGATTGAACCCGATTCCAGCAGAGTTCAATGCGGTGCTTGGACACAACATACGCACCGCTCGAAAAACATCCACGTGTGCAAACATTTGGGTGATACATGCCCTCTTCATCGGGCAGATGCAGAACACCGGGTCCACGAGCGTCGCATCCAACCTGAGGTAGGATGCTTAACAACTGACTCCCCGGTGCGGCAGGTGTACGGTGACGAGCAACAACAATTCGGATTTCACCCTCACCTCGACCTGCTGGAGAACATGTTGACCCTCGGGTTCACACAGCGCCGGCGGTAATCCAGGCTTCGGACAACCCAGATGAGCCACACACACATGGTAAACAACCGCAAAATTTGAAATTAAACATTTTCGTAAGGTACCACGCGAGGTCGATCGTCAGTGATGGCAATGTACCCATCATTTTGAGGTACGTGTAGCCGTGTTACTGATTGACGGATAGAAGCAAAGGTCCCGATCTTTATGGTGCACATGTGGCGAGCCCCCCACCGTGTATCTCGTTCCACGAACTACCCGACTTCAACTCTAACACACAACACACAAAATATACATGCAGTGTTTTTTATTTAGATTAATTATTTGTTGGGTTTGTGAACGCCAGGTGGAGCGTCCGTCTCACAGCGCGGTGAAGGTCGCTGCCGCAAAGATCTATTCTCGGGGAGAAAAAACACGGGGGCATCAACGGATGTTTCTTTTTTTTTCACGGTCACGATTTTGTTTTTTTCCCGCCCGCCGCTCAACGAATCTATGCATATAGTGTCACAAGAATCACAGGCCTGAGAGAGACAGATAGAGAGAGTCAGACTGACACCGACAAGCAGACACAGACAGACACAGAGCGAGAGCGGGAGTAGAAGCAGCGTGCAAAACCAGACCAACTACGAGGCTGTGCATTAGCCCTGTTGTTGTTGTGTTTGCTGGGGCTGATGTGACCTCTTCGTTTTTGTTTTTCCGTCCGTCTACTTTCTTTAGGTCGTCTTGCCTGCACGTAGGCAAACTTCAGGCAAATTGTACGTGTGCGCCATGCACTCGCAACCATGGTGAGGTCTATTTACACTAGATAGGAAGAGTCACTAACAGACTGCAAAAACTGCTGGAGGGACCATCGTATCAGAAAATCAGAGCCAAATCTAATTCGGCTACACGAAGTGCAAGAGAAATAATAATAATTTCCGGGCAAGTGCACGCAATATTGATGCGAATGGATGGAGTCAGATGGCAGAGATGCTCTGCGATCATCCCTGGTACTGAAAATATCCACCCAGAAACGTAAAGTCTAGAACACGTTCGAAGTGTTGGCGTGTCTTACGCCGAAACACTTCGCCGGTTACCCGTCCCCCCACTCTATCATGTAAATATTTGACAGACAGATAGATATGTCCGTCGTCGTTTGCCCTTTCACTATAAAGAAAATAGAGTACCATCAACTATTTTTTCCCTCCAAAACATACACGTCCAGGCACGCGCAACCTTTCATTGAAGGCCGACAGACGTCGCAAATGTTTGACAGCATCGAATAGAGGCACCGTACACGTCAGCTGTACTTGTGGACCTAGTGCAAGCCAATGAGATGTAGCGCAGGTATGTAGCACGCACGTATCCACACCACGCTTTTCACACAGACAGGTACCTACGCCACACACAGCAGCTTTTGTGAAACAGGCACTACACGTTCAATCACGCCAATCACGCGCAACCCCATGGTGAAGGCCGAAACATATCGCAACTGATTGAAAGCAGGAAGCATAGACGCGCAGAACACGTCGGCGTACGTGCAGACCTACCGCAAGCGAACGAGGGTCAAGCGCAGGACAGCAGCAGCATCGTTTGATACAGCACCCATTACGAGACAGCAACGATTTGTTTTTACGGCAATTGACTTTCCGCTTGTCACGAGACATGGCACCCTTCTGCTGTTGTCTATTGCGTGTCCCTATCCACCATTTCTTGTGGTGAGGCATGTTCTATATTATTGCACATGTTCCAGTACTACACTTTTCAGTGAATATTTTCGTACAACTATAACGATCCAGGGTAAAAAAAGAGGGGGGCGTTTTTTTTTCTTTCTTATTATGTATGACACGACGAATCCATCTCTGAGTCAGAGACAGATTAGCAATGAATTCATAGCGTCAGAAAAGGTTACCTCTCTCGGCCGTGTGTAGGCAGAAGGCATGGCTACCTCTCCAATTTGAAGGCAGCGCGGACCATAAGTAACGACAGAGTATATCATTTCATGCATGCTACATCATTTGTATTTGGCATGGGAGGAATGAGAGGTTGTTACAGCTTGTAAGCAATTTTGACGGTGTGTGTATGGGTAGGGGGAGTACTCCCTGTGTCCGTGTTGTTCCTAGATGTTGTAGCATCACTTGGCAGGATGTGTCATGGGCAGGTAGACGTGCTTCTTTCCCTTTCATTCTTCGAAGTGTTGATTTTCGTGCCCCACCGTCCTCCTGCGATGAGTGCTGAATTATATTTTTTTCGTGAGAAGGGTCCAGCCGTGCCTTTCCCTCGTCAACGGTGCTTACGCCGAAGTGTGGTACTCACGAGCTTTTTAGCTTTTTCGGTTTCACCCAGGGGGATTCAAACTCACAACTTTGCCACTAGCGGTTTCGATGATTTACACCAAAAATGGTAAATATACCGACCATTGCCGCGCCGAACGCAGGATTGATTGGTGGCGCGGGTGTTGGTTGTTTGGGATAAGGTAATTGAACACGAAATTTGCATTACCCACGAAATGAAATGGTCGAGAGGTTCCGAATATAATACATGTATGCTGTGTAGTTTGAATGATTGACAGCATCGACCAAAGACTCGCAGCCAACGTCGGCGGTTCTCGCAGACCTACTCGACCTCTGCATCATCTCCCGCCCGCCCCCAGTGAGCGGAGTGGTCGATACTTCACCCTAGTTCTATATATTTTTCTGGAAATTCTCCCCGAAACAGCCGGAGTACCATAGAGAGAGAGAGACAGAGAAAGGCAAAGATGATCAGGGGAGAGAGCTCGAGAGGGACAAAGTTGAGCGCCCCAATGGACCACGCCTTACACCCTCCGAATGATGTACTGTAGATGCAGCTTTTTCTCCACGGACTACTGTAGTTGGCTGGAAAGGAACGGGCGGGGTAAACCGATTGACTTCTAAACCCCACCACACACGATAATTCAGGTGTCGCGTGTCGCCATTAGTGCCGCTTGCAGCGGGCCACGACTTCAGTTGATCAAACTCGACAGTTCGAAATCGTAGGAAAATTGAGTTTCATTACTCTTCAGCACAAGATTCGTTCTTTTTTCACTGTGTATTGCGTGCGAGTGGGTGGGGAGCGCCAGGGCATCTATAAGGTTGATAACAGCAGCACCATCGTGTCAAACGCACAAAAGCATGTGTGGCAGGGGACTGTAGAACATACGGTTCCCTGCAAACCCCGTCTTCCCTGCAAACCCCGTCTTGCACGGGCTGCAAGCGGTGGGAGGTGGGAGGCTGAGTTCGGTGGATGTTCATACACGGAGTCCGTTGTACTCCTGGAGATATGTATGTTTGAACTTGTGTTGCTTTGCGCTCGTTGGGCTCAAAACGTTCCATGGGCTCAAAGAAAACTCAAAACAACCAGAAACGAGCCTTCGGTGCTCACAACTAACCTCGTGTCAGCCGATTTGTAACCGGAGCGTACGTTTGCAGATACCGGTAATCCATCAAATCACAACGACGTCTACCGGATGGCCCAATCACTTTCACCTTCGCCGTGTCGCAGTAGGCACCTGGAGGACAGTACAGACCGAACGTCATCTGCGTGAATGCCTTATTTTTCCACCGCCTCTGAGCGTACTCCAACAGGCGCTCGTTCATGGGCGCCGAGTGTTCAGCGTCCCCACACCACTGCAATCATTTGGGGGATGTGCGTCGTTGAGCGTGCGGCCGTGCGTTAGCGCTACGGCCCTCAGAGGGGGCACGTCACAACCGAACTTTCAACTAAAGCAGCGCTCATATGGACATGGTATTCTGTTCAAGGTGATTCCGTAACGGTGGCCGTCTTTCAACACGAGATGCACGCAACACGGGGGGGGGGGACAGCTCGATCTTTCGGCTTCTACGTTCGTTGGCAGGACGTTGTTTACACCCACCTTCGGAGGCCTGTTTTGCAGATCATGGTCCTTTGGGCAGTAGAAAAATGCCGAGACGAGGCGATCGATGGGATGCCTCATAACCGTGAAATAATCGCAATCCCGGTGGGCGACCTCCAATGGACCTCTGGGACGACGGAGAAGAAATGTGGAATCAAGCGTTCCAATCGGTCAGCATGCCTCTGAACGGGTCGGATTTCGATCGTCTTACATCAAACTGCCGAGAAACAACGCAGAACGCCCGATCACTCGTGCGGAGTTGGAGTTTGTAGTAGCACGATACGAAACCAAGAAGGGAGGCACCAAATAGGCCATCGAGGAACGTTTGAGCCATTTGCCCTAGTCGGAAGCTGCGTCACAAACGTCACCTACTCAACAACATTGAGCTTCTTGATTTTCTACTCAACAATACTCAACCTTGTGAAGCTATTGGGCAAGAATTCAAAACCACTCCACCCTCCTTGTGGAAACTTTTCGAAATCCCTCCAGGGGGGCGGGCTTGCGTGCCGAAATCTTTAGTGGCGCTCACCCTACCTTGGGGTGACATATTGTGTATGCATAGCAATTTGTTCAATAGTCTAAACATAATTTTTAAGACAAGAGTGAAACGTGAAACAAACGACGATCTTCTTCCTGATCGCCTCGTCGTGCAATGTCGATAGCTGCAGAGACTTTCGTTTGAGAAAGTGCACCATTATTGGCTGCGTTTATCTCTACTTAACCTACTGTACCACAACGGGGCCGCCTCCTAAATGTCCCCCGCTTCCTCATCAGTGGTACTCTCCGTGTTTGGAGCAATGACACGTTGTGACATTTATCGCAACAATTACGATATTCTCAGAAAAGTAATTGGTCTACTGTGGTGGGGGATTGACGAGAGGAATACTTCGCCGCATATTGTTCGAAGCCCTACAGTTGGATCTCCAACACATATATATTCACCGATAGAACGTGTACCGTGGTGCTGAGATAGTTGGGCAGTTTGGTGTACATGGACGTTAGTTTTCTCGCGTACGTCCAAACAGTATCGTACAACATTCGCTACACATCACCGTAGCTCTAGACTAATCAACGTTCGTTTCGAACAGCCGCAGTCGCACTCGCCTGATAGATTCCGCGAATCCCGTGATGATCGCAGAAGAGTTGATGGCTTTATGGCAAGCGCTTTCACTATGATCGTTCAAGCAAACGGCTACGCCAGAGAACAAAAAAGAAGCAAGAACGAGGCGGGTATTGTACGTCATTGTGGAGTCGGTAGGAACGGATATTCAATGAAATTGCTCTAGAACTCAAATACAAGTCGGCACCGACGTAATCAAGTCGAACTGACCATGTAGGTGAACGAAGAATACATCACGACGCAATTGAAGGCTTTCTTGGAGATCTCGGTAGGTGCGAGATTTCCTTTGGACTCATAACTCGCGCTCGCGAAGGGTGATACACACAATGTTGTCCGACATGGGTATTCGCGCTGACAACTCCAGTATTACCACCATCAGAAAACATAGAACGTGAGTGTATCGTGGTGTGACTCCACACTCACGCGTACACGCGTGAAGTGTTGTAATTCAGATCACAAGGCAAGGGTGCACGAACAGCGTTATTCGGCACTCCTACTGCCCCTCCGGAGGTGCCAATAATTCTGGCGACAGTTTTGCTTTCGTAGAGTTTCGTTCGTGGGGAGTTGGAACTTCAAGCAAGCCGCGTGTATATCGGAGGCGCATCAAGTACTGCTAGTAGTGACGACGTTCCAAGCACACCATAAGCGTATTAGGTGTTCGTCTAATCTGCCACGTAGAGCGGAAACTTTGTGTGTGACAATGATCTCGGGGGTCGCCGAAGGAGATCCTTGCTTGCCCCCGAAAAACTGCCACTCCCCGGAAAACCCCGAAACAGTTAAGTGGGTACCCAGATCTATTGTGTGCAAGAAACCCCTCTCGTGCATCCCTAGACCAGGCAGAATTTTAAGGTTCGCTGAGCTTCGCCATAGGCCCCCGAAACAATTAATCCATTCTCAGAACCTTTTACAGGGTGCGCCTGTGGCATGGCATGTTGACGACCGATATTTGAGCTGGTTGTGCTCGTTGCCGCGTATCTCAACCCTCTCTAATCCGCGTGGTTTGGTTGGGACAAACATGAGCTTGCCCCCGACGAATATATGTTGTGCTCTTGACGCCCAACGTCTGGAGGTGGCCTTCATTCGGCGGACCAAGCGCTGCGGTGTTCCGTACTCACTTGTATTTTGCGACAGCCAATATGTAAGGTTCATCCTTCCAATACACATACCTACGTTTCTACAATGGCAGTCTCACGTGGTGCCGGGAGACCTTCTTCCTGCGTAGCCGTGTAAAGAATGTTTCTGATGGTCGAGCCCGCGCTTTTCACCATGTGGTGGAAGACGGTGCAGTATTCAGGAGGCTGGCCGGGTTCACTCCTAGCGAAGAGCTACAAATGAGGCGAGGGGCAAAACAACAAGAAAAACACGGACAAGAGCGTAGGTTGGGTCCTCGCAATCGGAAGTTATATGATCGAATCCTCGAAGATTCCGCACGGTGCCGCCTATGATTTTCTTGCATTCCTCGTTTGTACGACAGATCACTCCACAATAGCTCGCTCAAATGACTGCCTCATAGTAAACCTGTACAACTGTGCACAGTCTCTGGCGACCTGTCGGCTGTGATTCACGGTAGCAGCGTGTAGCGGGCCTTTTTTGTAGCATTTGACTATTTCTCAAGGTCGTTATGATGATCATGATCGAGTTATAGAGTCATGACCCGATCTGACGTGCCCGGGTTATGACCTCACCACTTGATCACGAGATTGAGTCCTTGTAACCTCGGCCGTGGTCAAGGTTCATGCCCAAGTCGTGCCTCTGCCTGACATGGTTGTAATTAGGGCATCACTCGGTCACGACCTAGTCATGGAAAGGCCGAACGTTTGTGCACACGAGGGTGTGCAAAAAAAAAAGTTCGTATACCGTTGAAGATGCTTGTATCACTTGTATTCTGGACGGCGTACAAGATCAAGACACGGCGGAAGAGAGAGTGCCACAGCACAACAAGCACTCCAAGGGAGCCGAGCCCCGTGGATCAACAACCATAAATTTTAATCCACGTAGCCACTTCTACAGTTCGTTTCGAATATCCTAATCCGCTCATGCACACACGAACACCCTCCCTGGCTGGTTCTGTACGCAAGTAACGCATCGCTACTAGTACGCCGGATGTGTGACCAAAAACCAAACCAACAAAAATCACAACGCGAAAACAACTTAGGAGGGGGAAACCCGGCCTCCGGATCAATCCCCCCCCCCCCCAAATATCCACCGTTCAATCCGACACTCCTCACGGCTGCGCTACTAAAGCAAGACCAAGACATGCATAATATTAGTCGCACCCCAAGCTCGAAATGGAAATCTACTGGAGTGGTCATATTCTTCCTACATGAAGTACCAATATCATAGCCCTGGTGCCAACAACGGTCAATCCCAATTGTTGACAATGAGCAACAGCGTAAGACTATCATGAGGAGTTTGTCCAAACACCTACCATGCGGCTGCACTTGCTGTCTGTACTTCAAACAAACATAGAAATCGCCCCACCTCGCTGGCGTAACACAGCGCACCGGGACATGAGGCAATCATCCATCATTTGCTGAGCGAAACCTGCAGTATTTTTTCGACATTCCTCCATTCTCGAGGAAGTACAACACTGATGTCCCAATTGTTCTTCATATTAATATGTTCCTTCAGCGATTCCAACAATCTTCCATCTTTCTACACGTTTCGCAAACGTAGAGAACGGCCCCAACGTAGCCGCAATCAATGAGGGTCTCAACCGAATGACAAAAAGGAAAACACGGAACCTGTGGACGCGAACGCCTCCGAGAAACACGGAACACCCTCCCCGGTTCTTCAACTAGAATTCACTCATGCAACCGACGAGCATACCAACTTCGCTACGAATGCTATCAAACACCAAATACCGCCAAGAAAGGAAGTGCTATTTTCAGCGCTGTGATGCATATTGCTCCCCTCCCAGCGCTCGTCCCGGCCTGTAGCCTCGCCAAGAAAGGATTTTCCGTTTTAGCACCACGATATATGTCGCCTTCTCCCCACGCCCCCTTCCAAGGTGCCGAGAGGCTCCCCCTCACGCCCCTTTCGGCGCGGCACGGGGCTGGTCCGGTTTTCTTCCCCCCTACACCCCTCCCCGGTGTTTGTCGTCGAGGTTGGGTTTTCGTCGCTTGGCAACGACGTTGTAAAACAAGCCAATTCACCTCGTGAACTCGGCAACCAGGTTACCGTTATTTTTTTAACCTTTATTTTTGTTTTTGGCGGTAACCATAATGGTGGTCGAGTAGATCATGTTGTGCGGGGTGGAGAACCCTCACTCCGCGCAACGGGGGATGATCGCTCCACGTTGTGTTAAAATGGTCAAGCGTCCTCGAGGCAGTTACACAGTGCTTATAACTGTCTCCGGAAGTGAAAGCACCAGAAAATAAATTAAGTCATACGTAGCTGTCATCCGTACGCAAGGAAGTAAGCACAAGATGCCGAACACCCTTAGCAGGATGCAGCTCACCCTTCATGCGACTCGCCGAATACCTCACGGCGCTTCGCGCTTGGTGATGTGAGAGCCTGGTCCGGTGAGAACCCGGCGTGCTCCGTCCCGGCTTTGTAGGGATGCGAGGTCAATAGTCAAACGACTACGGCATGCACGACTATGAGTACACCCCCTCCCCCCCCTACGCCCCGTCCGACGCGCCATGGGGCTACCTTGAGTTGTTGCCGTTCGGGCGGGGCTGTATTGCAATTTGTCGTTCCCCACGCTCCCTCCCCCCTCGGTGTTTGCCATCGGGGTTGGGGTTTCGTCGCTTAGCAACGACGATGTAAAATATGCCGATCACTTCGTGAGCTCGGCATCCAGGTTACTGTTTTTTTTGCCTCTGGTTATCGTTTTATTGCGGTAACCATAGTGCTGGTCGAGTTGGTTATGTTGTGCGGGGTTGAGAACCCTCACTCCACGCAAAGGGGATGAACGCACCACGTTGTGATAAATTGGTCAAGCACTCTCGAGGCAGTTACACAATGCTTACAGCTGTCTCTGGAAGGGAAAGCACCGGAAAATATACTTTGTCATACGAAGCGGTCATCCGTACGCAAAGAAGTAAGAACAAGATGCCGAACACCCTTAGCAGGATGCAGTGCACCCTTAATGCGACTTGCCGAATACTTCATGGCCCTTCGCGCTTGTGATGTAAGAGCCTGGTGAGAACCCGGCGTGCTCCGTCCCGGCTTTGTGGGGATGCGAGGTCAGGGCGTGTACTAACGTCCATTTTCTGGACAGGGAACAGGGAACAAGGAACTCGGAATTATTGCCTGATTGGTCAGCCACACAAAATCACTTTCCTGGAAACAAGAAATGCCGCACACGTTCCCTGTTTGAGGTAGTTTTTCCGCACCATATTTTTAACTCCCGAGGGAGTTTAAAATAACCAACAGATCGTAGGGAACGTGGGACACGGGCTCTTCCGTGGCCATTCAGGACGTGGTGGGATGTGTATGATCACTCTCGGGCATGCGGCTGCCACAGGTGCTGCATGCTACCGGTTCAAGCCGTATAGGCATTGCCACCATTGTCAGGTGTCTGGATTGCGAAAAAACGGCGGCGGAGGCGCGTGTAGCCGTTGTATGGAGTGTTGAAGAGACGGCAAGCTGCCCTGGACCACAACTCAACAAAGCATGCCTTCCAGAGCACTGTCGAGGGTGCGGATTGCATGGCGAGCACCCCCTGTTATCCGATACGTAGCACATGTGTTTGTTGTGCGCTCGTCAACAGCTTCCTTCAAAACCTACACCACCTCCTCCCTCCTCTACCCCCCACTCGTCTTTGTGCGTCTTTGTGCATCCAATGGTTGTATTTGCTGTCTTCGAGTACCTGCGGGCCGCAAGCGCGCGCTGCAACGTTCCGTGTTCCTGGAAATGTGTTGCATGTTAGGACACAACCACACAGAACAGGGAACAGGGAACAGGGAACAGGGAATTCCGAGTTCCCTGTTCCCTGTCCAGCAAAAGGACGTTAGTACACGCCCTCAATGGTCTAACGACTACGGTATTCACGACTATCAGTAATCCCCCTCCCCCCCACGCCCCCCACTCGGTGTTTGCCATCGGGATTGGGTTTTCGTCGCTTGGCAACGACGTTGTAAAACAAGCCAATTCACTTCGTGAACTCGGCAACCAGGTTACCGTTTTTTTTTTTTCCCTCGTTTTTTTTTTGGGGTAACCATAATGGTGGTCGAGTAGATCATGTTGTGCGGGGTCGAGAACCCTCACTCCGCGCAACGGGGGATGATCGCACCACGTTGTATTAAAATCGTCAAACACCCTCGAGGCAGTTACACAGTGCTTATAACTGTCTCTGGAAGTGAAAGCACCAGAAAATATATTAAGTCATACGTAGCTGTCCTCCGTGCGCAAGGAAGTAAGCACAAGATGCCGAACACCCTTAGCAGGATGCAGCTCACCCTTCATGCCACTCGCCAAATACCTAACGGTGCTTCGCGCTTGGTGATGTGAGAGCCTGGTCCGGTGAGAACCCGGCGTGCTCCGTCCCGGCTTTGTAGGGATGCGAGGTCAATAGTCAAACGACTACGGCATGCACGACTATGAGTACACCCCCCCCCCCCCCCCCCGGGGGGGCCGGGGGG
>FN649751.1:363376-495482 GCA_000310025.1 Ectocarpus siliculosus | reverse complement strand
GACAAATAGCCTAGCACACCGCTTAGACTCCGAACAAGACAAAATTACCACGTACAGTATAACCTCCTGTCAAACCAAATGACATCAATATAAAAATAAATCCCGAAACGCTACTTCGGCTTAGGCCGTGCACCCTTCCACAGCGTAATTTGCCCGGGCTGGATTATCTTCCCTACAGCGTCCGACGCTAGCGCAAAGGACGCCTTTGGAACATCATCTAAATTGGCCCGCAAGTACGATTGAAACGCATATTATTTCCATCGCCCATGCTGTTGAATTGCCCACGAAGACAACCCGATCGCCCCCAACCTAGTCGCGCCCCCTATCCTGCCGGAATGCGGCGCTTACTCTTCCGGTTTTAATCCTTGACCAGCCACAAGAGCGCGCAAAGCTGTCGACGATTGAGCACACGTTCAAACCTTCCAAACCTTACCAGAAGGGTAAGCAGCAATGGGTGCCATCTCCTCGAGCTGCGGAAGCCCGCCTTTGCCGCCACCAGCCACAAGATCATACCGTGTGCCATGCACTCACGATCCCGACCACCGCTCAATCAACCACGCACCGATAACCTCCCGCGAAACGGACTTCGGCAGCGGGACTCCCGCGTGCACGATAGACCGGGACCTCCCTTTTCCGTCCGTAGTCCACGATTTTGGATGCCAACTCCCTCCTTTCCACACCCAATCGTCCCCCGGTTTCGCTGGTGGCCCCGCATGCGCGCGGAGCCCGCACCCCTAGTTGGGGCCACCCCGACCTCCGCCCCCCCTGCCCTGGCCCCCAAATCCCCCGCCGCTCCCGAATCCTCCCCCACCCCCGAATACCGGAGCCGCTCCGCGTCCAGCACTCAAGTTCGGTCCTCCTCGCCCTCCGGCAGGCAAAAACGAACCTCGACCCCCTCCCCCGCCCCCTGTCCCCCTGCCGCCAACAAATCCAGCTCCCTCCCCCGTGCTCGCCGCCTCCGCCGCCTCCAAACATGCCTGCACTGTTGTCGCCGCCGGCCCGTGAGGCATCGTGATTGAACCTGCAGGCGTTGCCCCTGAAGCACGACCGCGTCGTGTACCAGTGAATGCACGTCCCATACGGCACTCCGTCCTGATTGAGCGCAATTGCCCGTGGCGACGGGCCTACTGTTGTAGACGAAAATTGCTCCCCGCCCCTCCCCGTTGAGCGGTATTCCCCGATAGCGAAGCCATAAGTGCCTGTTGATGTACCTCAGTAAAGTCGTCGGTCGCTGGCCTGGTGTGGGCAAACGATGCCGTCTCGATGCGCGGGATATCCATCTGGGCGAAATCGCCAACTGGGGGCGAGTGCGGAAACCGAACCCTCAACTTCTCCGACGCCCGGCCCGCGGCCGCCGCTACTAGGGATAAATCGCGGTCGACAGCGTTTACGATGTTTTCTTCCAGCGCAGGCCCATACTCCCCTGAAAAGGCAGAGCGGAACTTAGACACGTAGTGGTGCAAGCGCTGTGAGATGTCACGAAATGGCGCCAAAAAAGACTCCGCACGCTCTTTCCCAACCGCGGATACCCCCAGAGCCACCATCGCTTGAAGGCCTTTCACCAGCGCGGCAAACTTGTCATTAACGAGAACACCCTTGGCCTTGTCGCTACCAATCTGATACTGGCGCGCCGCAAATGGCTTGAGCTTGATGCCTGACAGGGTGTTGAGCATCTTAAACACAGCGTCGTTCACGACTAACTCGTCACCCACTTCTTCTTGCAGCCGCGCTATGTTGACGGATTGTGCAACGAAAGCCGCGGCAAAACACCGACGAATCCCTTCTTTTGCTACCCAATCCTTCGACTCACGCTTTTCAGTCTCACGCTGGCCAGTGGAGACCCCCCCGGCGACCCCTGGCATCGCCGAAAGTCACCCCCGAGGGGGGGTGCGCCTTGCGCCGCTGCTTCAATGTGTGGGATCAACATATCCAGCTGACCCTGAACCGCACACACAAGGTTGTTTGAGCACCCATTTTGCAAGTTACACAAACAGCATATTACAACGGGGCTCCGCGAAAGTCGATGGGTATACTCCGCGCGAGCCTCCATGATGTATTGCCCTGACCCCAAGTGGTGCACACGCTGGTACTCCCCACACAGATGGCTGCGTGCCATCAAATCAGCAGGATACCACAAGCGTGTCATGTTCTACACGTGCAGACATTTGATTTGCCCTTGTTTGGCTCTACACCTTGGCGAATACCTAGCGATGAAAGGTGAAAGAGCTGTTGCTGCCAAGCCCGTTCCGCAGCTAGCTGTCAGCATCAAACTTCACGCTGCTTTTTCAGTTGACGGACTCCCTCGCGACTTCGCGACAGTGGATCACAACCCACATAGCGAAAGGGAGCATTGGCGCAATTTTGGATCGCCACTACTAGGAGGGTCGTTCCAGTGAAGCACTCTACATAGAGTGACACCAAGAAAGGAGTAGTGGGCCTGCTCCCTGTTTGTTATTCCTCTACAACACAACACCACAGGCCGCAATTATATGTTCGGAGTGCTGGCACACCACCACCATTTCATCAATCCTATATTTTTTGGTAAGTTATCCTGTGGCCACGGAAATGGCTCGATCATGTGTTTGATCAGTACGGATAGATGAAGGTTTTTTATGTGAAGACAACAACAACAACAACAACAACAACAACAACAACAACAACAGCAACAGCAACAACAACATTTATTAAGAGAAACCATTCCACATGGACCCAGAGTGCAAGAAAGATTCTGATAAGGTTCGCGAATCTCCCCGCGCCGTTATCCATCCGCTTTCCGAACTCCCTCCAGCTCTCTCTCCCTTTCTGTCTCTCTTGCTCTCACTCTCCCTCTCTCTTTGCCATAGTGTTCTATGCTCTCCCTGGGTGGAGAGCCTGGCACACGCGCACGCGCACGCGTTCACGCGCTCTTCACCAAGGTCGAAATGTATCGACAGACGTCAAGCACAAGCCACGGCCAGTGCCCTCACAATTGTGTTACCTGAAACCCTAATTTGCGGCTGCTCAGGTTTTGGTTTTGGGGGGCTCGCGAACCGTTCGATTGAGGTCTCAACGTCGGGGAAGAAGTTCGTCAGGGCACTACAGTACATCGATTCCGGCCTCAGCTTTACCGGACGAGAAACGGGGGTCCTTCAACTTTAAGGATCGACATGTCAGGGTCCAGAGGGCCGAAGGTAGCCCTAGTGGTTATTGTGGTATGGTGTATTCTCGCCATGTTCACCCTGTGGACACCTACGTCGCGCGACTCAGAAGAGACCGAGATCAGCAGTTTCGTTGAACATGGGCATGACCGAAAGTTGGCCGTCATTGTGCCAATCCACGAGGGAGATTCAGATCGGGCGATGGCAGCCCTGTCGAAATGGCCAACGACGTGCTACTCGAACACGCTGATGGGGATGGACCTCATCATATATAGGGCTGAGGCTAGTACCAGCGCCAGTCGACTCACCACCGTGCCAGACCGGGCATCATTGTGCTTTCGAGACACCAAGATCGTCGCAGCGAATCTCCGGCCAGAGGTAGGTGTGTGCCGTCGGGACCGATAATACGAAGTGTCTCCCTCAGTATCCAAGTGAATGTAGCAGCGTTGACACGTCGACAGCATCCTGGGTTTAATCCTCGAGTTTCGGCAACGAGGGATCACGAGTCCACGTGTTGCTAAACATCTGCGTCGACATAAAACGCGAACTACGACACAGTTTTCTGGGATGATTTGTTGCTATTGTCAAGGTGCGCCGGGTATCGACTTCCAGGAGGGTCAGAACGTTTCTCCAGTCAGTATGAAAACGCCAATCCTAGCCTCCGACGAAAACACGCGTCAACAGGCACGCCTCACGCGCACTGCTACATACTTCCGGGCCAACGCGCACTTCTGGAGTACAAGCTGGTGTCCTTGACCAGGTGTCGTCGACCAGAGGCGCCCACGACAAACGTTCGACCGGTTGACTAGCAATGCTCCGATTCAAGCAATATCGTGTAATAGACATCTGAACATCCATCCAACCCGCATCCAGAACGATGACACCGACGACTAGAGTGCTTTCAACGACCATGCCAAGCTGCTTGGCTCGATCAACAAGGAGGGTGAGTATGTCGAGCAGAATCGCCCCCAATCATCGGCCCATTGTGTCTTTTCCAGCAACCCTCCTTTTTGCGTTGTGCCGCCTTTCAAAACAGGACAACGTGTACCCGAAGGGCTCTTCGGTGATGTTCTACAAACTGTATCTCGACAGCCATGTGGTTGCAAGCCTCGCAGAATATGATGCACTTGCTATCGTGGAGTGGGATATTATCGTGGCGCACTCTTCAAGCTTTTCCAGGTTGTACGAGGCGGCATTCTTCTCCTCTGAGTGGTTTTGGGTGAAGGGAAGCACACTATCTGGAACTGAGTTTCATCAAACAGCAACATTGACGAAGATGTGGCATATCCTTGGACATCTCAACGGAAATGCCATATGTAAGTTATTCGGGGGCCAATCTATATATTGTCAAATCATCCAAAGTAGTACCCGCTCGAGCAATTACACCGTGACATCAATTGAGTGATACCCGGGTGCGTTTTGTTTCGGCTGACGAAGGCTTTCCCGTTGATGAATGTCGCTAATTGTCGTATGCTTATGTAGTTGCCCGCATACCTACTCGTTTAGCCTCGTCAATATATTGCATTGTCTGGTCAGTTTTGTTTTTACTGGCTGGCACTTACAGAATGAACCTCGTAGTTTGTCGTGTGGTGCGATGTTCGATCGGTCGGGTTCGATCGGTCGAGTTTTTTTCGGAGAAGGCCGCGTGGTGACGGAACAGCTGCATCCTGAGTATTTCCGACTCATGAAGAG
The DNA here is from genome assembly GCA_000310025.1 of Ectocarpus siliculosus. Lineage (NCBI taxonomy): Eukaryota > Phaeophyceae > Ectocarpales > Ectocarpaceae > Ectocarpus > Ectocarpus siliculosus. The sequence continues at coordinate 490,653 of FN649751.1, read as the reverse complement.
TGCATGGACATCAACCTCCGTGTCTTCACGTATTTGTAACTACTCGCTCAACTTGATCGCCCTGTCCCGCCAAACGCTTTTCGCTGTGGTGTCCTCAACGTCACTTGATTGATCAGATAACAACACGGACCCGGCGTTTACGGAATTCGTAAACTTCACTCTCTCTCGGTGGGAGTACACAATCTCGTAAGTTCGTCCACCTCTCTCTATTTTGAGTCGCTGTTAAAAGCGTTGCTATACATTGTGGGCATTTGGATCTCGCGAGGAATGCAGACGTGCAGTAGCTCGAATCGAATCTGTTAGGGGCTGCGTAAGGGTTACAGTAGTTTCTACAGTGCGTACAGCACACCGGCAGTTTCCGCCTCCATTTGCGATCCTCCGAAGAACAGGTGCAGACGAGCGTGTTTGAAAAGCCGTCTACATCATATGTCGCAGATGTGGTGGAGTCCCCAATTCGGCAATGATGGTTATTCAATGGATGGGTGCATCCTGGGAACCACCGATAACCCTGCAAATAAAACTGTTTCACAAGCCATGAATGGCTTCTACTGCATCAGACAGCACAATGACAACAATGAGAGAGACTCTATCCGTGATTATCTGAGGAAGCGAAATGTTGCGTTGCCCTTGAACGTGCTTGAAGTCTCGTGTTCTTCGCAGAGTTCGACGCGTTGAAACGGCGGTTGGCAGATACAGACACAGAGACAGTAGTCTAGTATGCATTCTACATGACCTGCTTCATGTGATTTGAGTGAGTGACGTCTTGCATTCATCGTTTTGATCTGCGAAGGTCACTTTCGAGGGACGAAGTGTCTGTCCCGTATCGTTCGGATTCTGCTACACGACTTGTACAGGTACGACGTGGCGCTTTGGGCAACGATGGCGGACTTTCCCTACAGTTGGCCGATCTGGCAGCGATACTCTTCGCGATTTGTTGCAACTACCCTGGTGAGGTGTCCCGTTTTGAAATACGCCATGGTTTGGGTCAGGGTCCCCCGGTTGGGAGTGTCAGGTGGGTCTGCTCGGACCCAAAAGTCATTGATGGTGAAAATATAATCGAAAACAAACATTTGCCCTTCGTAAAACTCAAGAGAACGGTTGAGGGCACTGAAGTAAAAAAAGGATGAGATAACAAGTCTACACGGATTGTGAACTATGTAGGGGTCACGAGGTGATAGAGGCCGAGTAGGTCTGTGAGAACGGCCGACGTGTGCTGCGCGGCTATGGTCGATGCTGTGTCAATCGTTTACATGAAATGGGAACCTCTCGACCATTCATTTTGTGTGTAAAATGCAAACTTCGTGTCCAAAGCATCAATTTTCTATTTGACCTAATGAACAGACTCACACGACCATAGGTCATATCGTGTGTTGTGTGGCGCTCATTGCCGTCGACACCGCTTCCACGCGGCCTCAGAGGTTCGACAAGGACCATCCCGACACCCTCTACTGTATTTGGCAATGAACATCTGCGCCGTTCAGCACGGGACGTTCGCTCGTACAGTGGTTGCTTCGTTGTGATGCACGCGAAATGATTCGGAAATATATATGAATGATCGCTGGGGAAGAATGCGTTGTCCCTTCGCGAATCACGTCGACACCAAGAGAAAGGGTTGCGAACAGTTACTCCTTCAGTTGCTTCGTGCGTGCAAGGTGTTCGTTGGGCGACTATGTCTTCGCCGAGTGGGATTTCAGTTCAAGATCATGGCTGCGGCCAACAACGAACATCCAGAGAACCTGTTACTCCGGTGCAACGAAACCTGATGAGATCGAATATTGCGATGGGAATGATGTTTGCAGGCATGGGAGGATTAAGCTCCAACATGGCATTTTTGGCGAGATCGCAACAACGTTTCTTCATCGTACCTACCTTTCTCTATCGCTGCAGATATCGAACATCGGATTCTTCGACGTCAACGACCATCACGTGGCAAAGGCGATTTCGCAGGACACCTTGTTCATCCACGGCAATTCGCAAAGCCGGGGGAGTGTCACGAATGCTAAAGCAGGGGGTTTGCTCGGGTCCCATCACGGAAGGAACAACTGCACGGACGCTTGTGGTGCGGAACATTTATCGACGATTCCAGCGGGCGTCTCTACATTCTGTGACGAAAGCTGCTCTGCTGAATGGTCGTCTGCTGGGCCGCGCTTCGGGGGTCACAATTGCGGCGCAGGAAGCACTTCACGGTATGGCAGCGACTGCAGATTATGCTACACGGACCAAGAGGGTGCCCTGGCCGCCGATATCAAGCTTGGATTGTCGTCCGTCAACACGTCGGCGCCAATACCCCACGTCATCATGTGCGACACCGGGCACCCGCCACCCGCTGCAAGCTGCTCTGCTGTGTGTGAGGCAACCCCCGACACGGTGAGCTTAGTTCTGCTCCGTAGGACTCATACCGCGAAGGACCTTATCATTGGCACTTGGTCAGCAGTATATTTTTCCAATGAGCGCATCTCTCAGAGATAGATTTTGGAATTCGGCAGGGCACGTTACACTTTCCTTTCAGCGTACTTATACTGCCTTCGGTAGCAAGCCCTGCATACTAGGAACCCCGAGAGGACTCCTGGGCTGCAGGAGGATCCCGACAAGCACTTGTTTCCAAGATGAGCACTTCAAGTGGTTGGTACGCCTACGAAGAAAGCACATACACCTGTATCTCATTGGGATGAAACTCGCCCTTGTTCTACACAAGACACACTGGACTACGGCACACCAGTTGCCAATCGGCTGTACTCCCTGTATCCTGAACAGATAAAACCCTGTGAAAGCCCCCTAGTTTTCAGGCAGGTCGTTCGCATTGGGCACAGCGTCAATAGTACGGATCACAACCGACGGCGACGAATCCAATGATTCATAATTTACACCCATAATTCACCACCTTCATTATTCGGAGCCGAGGGTTCATGGCTCGATAGCGCGGTTGGTTTTATTTTTCACCCACTCTAGTCTACTTTGGTGTGGTTTTCGGTATATCCACTCCATGTGTATATATATATATATTAAGCTGCTGTTACTTGGGAGTTTGGAAATGAAAGGTACAAACATCACGTAGGGTCAGCAAGCAACGCACGGTCTGGTTGTATTGATTTTCGTGGAGACCACAGCACAGAAGTGAACGTGGCAAGAATCTATGCCCGGGCGGCCACGACGGCGACCAAAGAAAAAGTCCATCTGCTGCATCGAAACAACACACACAACTAAACTCGGCAGGCAAGGTGTGTGCTCTGCATGCTGCACCCACGCTTCAGAGTAGGTTGTCATAAGGAGATCGACAAAGACCACACAACAAGTAGTTGACGGGCTGCACCAGTTCAACCTGTGAGGAGGGTGATCAAGGAGCCTCACTTCTCTTTTCTCGCTGTGTTTCGTTAAGTATACTCAATACTCAGGAATTTTTAAGTGAATGAATACTCAACCATGAATAAATCGCTTGATTAAGTAGGAATTTCAAATATACTCAACGGCTACTTGGAAACCTTTGAACAAGTATTCAAAATTTCTCATCGGTACCCGGAATGTTGAGCAAGTATATCAAACTTCCTATACGTACTTAAGCACTCGAGTATTTTGCTCAACCTTGGGTATATCCTCCTTGAGGAAGCACTTCAAAATAGTCATCCTCGACTCTTCGAGTAAGTACTTCGGGAATATTCATCCGTACTCAAGCGTTTCTTATGCATAGGTATTTCTAAAGTACTCAACCGTATTCACCAACCGAGTTTGAGCATACCTATTACTAAAAATACTTTGAGCACGCAGTGTATGTAGTAATCCTTTATTAACCACACCCTTGGACCCTTTCCACGAGACAGGAGAGAGGGACAGAGAGCATCAGCAGCAACTAACAACTAAGGGCGCGCACCCCGTTACATGGCAGATCTCATGAGAGACCGTACGTATAATGATCGGCGCGCCGCTTGCCGTGGGTAAGTTCGTGTGCAGACAAAACTGGTCTTCCTCTTACTCCAGTTGGATTATCTTCTCCTGTCCAGCAACCACCCGGCAGCAACAACAGAGAAAGACAGAGGATATGATGATCAAACACACGAACATTTTCTTGCTTGGAATGCAGGGAGAACTCCACGCGTTTTTGCAGACACAAAGAGCAATCGCCAGATGTACATCTGGCCTTCCTGGGCCAGCGTTGGAATCCACGCAACAGCACCTTCCGAGGTGCCTATTTTGGGGTGGGTCATTGCTGGTTCCGCTATTTCGGCTCCTGAAAGCAGCCAGAGATTCAAGAAAAGCGGCGGCCTGACTTTATTTCTTTATCTGAATGCACATTTTTTACCAGATTCGTCTACTGTAGGTCTCTCATGTTCCTCCGTTCCTAGCACCGGCCCCATAGACTATTTTGTTTCTTCCATTAAAAAAAAAAACAAATCTACCACCGACTCTCATCTGTGAAAGAGGTGGATTTGTTGTGTTCTTTCCTGTATTTTTCCGAAGTGTCATTTTTATTATTATTTTCCACGAAGTCTGAAAGGTAACTCTCTGGGAAATAACGAGGGGGCGACACCGGTCGCTTCCCTCTCTCATCCAGAATCCAAGTTCCCTTTCATGTCAACTGGCCGGGCTTAACAAAATGCCGTCTCAGTATACCGAGACCCCCAATGGTACTCTACCATTGACATCCACCAACATCGACGTTTAGTGGGACGGCATTCTGTCTCCCTTGCCCGTACCTTCGTGTATGCTAACCCTCCTTCTGCTCCTTCTTCCATCCCTTCGCTAGTTTACGGGATACTATGTCTACGTCCACCATATTGTCCCGAGTATATATCTTGAACGTACCGGACCCTTCCTTCCATCTACCCTCTCTCTGTATAATTCTATCCGGTACGTCTCCTCCGCTGCCAACGTGGTGGCGGCCCCGATCCTCAACGAATGCAAGCCAACCTGTCTCGGGTCGCCACCTACCTTCTCCACAATCTGGCGAAGGGCGCTAAGAGCTTTGGAATATCCCCAAACCTTAACCGTACTGCTCCTACTGCAGCGAAACGAGCACAGAGGGGCGTTCTCAGGCAAAGCAAGATGGCACGCCATCACTTCCACCAACACCGCCACGGCACCGCCACCGGCACCAATCTGAGAACTCGCGCCTCGTGCGACATCGCGCACTCGTGTAACGCATGCCCCCATTTCCGACTGATCTCCCTTGTGGCCACGAAACCGAACCCGAACACCCGTAGCCTTGTGCCAGTGCAACGGGGGTAACACGTGCTCCCCGTCGAAAAACTCGACGTCGCTCCGCCGCAAACAATGCACCTGGTGGCAGTGTCCCGACATCGTGGCAAAATCTCGCCCGAACGCGCCACCAGAAAATACGACAACGCCAAGCATAGCCATAGGACCCGACCGCCCGTCCCCCACAACGCCGTTAGCTGCTGGCCCTCCAACAGCGTCTCCCACGAGACGGGAACACGAATCCGACGTTTTGTACCCACTCGCACGTGGGCACGTGCAACACCCAACAAACTCCGTTTGATGAGGGGCGCACTGGTCGGCAACTCGACCTGCCTATCGACGCGATGAAAATACTGTGCAGCGGCGAGCTTGCCGGAAATGGTCGGTGCAACGTTACCCTTACCTGCACAACACCACGCCACAAAGCACAACACCACGTCACAAATTCCAGGAGTGCTTGTCCCAGCACCGTATCGTCCGCCTCCCCCGAGAGGTACTCCGACTCGCCAATCAACCCGCGAAAAGCACACGAAGCCCGCCAACCCGACCTGTAAGTTCTTCGAGACGACTGCGTAACTGACTCGCGGACGTACTCGCGGCTAAGACGCCGGTACAAAGATCGGCGACCTCCGGGTCCAAGACCTCAGCCTGCTGGCGAAACCGCTCCCGCACGTCCTGACTGAATTCGAAACACCATTATACTCCCGAACGGAATTCAGCATGCAAGAAATACCCCCCCATGGCATCACCAGATGCATCTGACCACAAAAGACACGAATATGGTTGATCGAAAAAAAAACAAACAAGTGGGGCTGTTAACACCCGCGACGGCGACCCCAAGCCCCCATCTACCATCAGACGCCAAACCTGCATATCCGCATGAAACTCGGGACCTATCAGGGTCCGATTCTGCCCCCGGGCTGTCAATTGCACCGGCGGGAGCCCCAACTGGTTGAGCACACGGCGAACAAAATATTTACCAGGCCGCACGACTTCACATATATGCAAAAGCGAACCAATCACCCCCCGCAACTCGGACTCAGAAGCACAGTGGCGCTTGGGGGGCCACTCGCGGATTGCCGCCCGCAGGCGTGCCAGCTTGTCTGTGGGAACCGAAATCGTCATAGCTACTGTATCAATGTCCCACCCTAGCACACACAATCGTGTTTGCCACGAAGAGAGATTATGCGGAGACAACAGGGGGGGGTCCCCAGGCCCTCGCGCGCCAAACACACGGGAATGGTCCGATTCACACGACGCGGACGATACTTTACACCGTGAGCCAGTCGGAGTCCACATGACTTCGACAAGGATACCATCGTCTACATAGAGCTTCACGAAAAACGAGTCGGAACGACTGCCTCCTGAATCGGGGGGAATGCGACACCCAGGGGGAAAGGGGGGTGGCGTCTCCCGTTCGCTAGGCAAGGGGACCTCAACATGGTCCGTGGCTCTACGTCCTAGCTCGGTAACGACTGCATCGGACGAGGAGCCCTGCGCCCCCATACATCGGCGCTGGCGCAACCCCGGCAGCACCACCCGCCGCAGACCCGTCGCTCCGAGCGCGTACGGCCGCCAGCACCTCCTCGAACCTCGTCGCCATGTCGGCTTTGAGGTCCTCAACCGACGCGCTAATAATGGCCCGTTCGTTAGCGCTGTCCTGCCTTTCCGCCTCGTACTCCTCGCGGCCAATCACGGACTCATCCGAGACGTCCCCGTCCCGACTCATACGCCTACCGGCGCGCACAGTAACATCTCCTCGCTCGTGTAATAGCCGGTGCAGTCGGACCATGTACCCCTCAAGCAGTGCACGACGACCCACCAGTCGCGTGTACCGGGCCGGTCATTGCAAGATACATCATGTGTCATGACGGCCGCCTGCCGTCTCGTAGGCACGCTATTAGCAACATATACGTCATACATCTGGCGGCCGGCTCCTGACAACCACGACTCGTCCCCAGACGACACGCCATCATGGTGTGCAACGAACCACATGCTCCCCTTCTCAGATGTGAACCACTGTGCCTAGACATCACCGGGCGTAGGCCAATAAGTTGCGCGATCATGTACACCAGTACATGTGTCGACTTTCCACGAGCGCGTTTGTGTTTTGGCTCCGTCCAGCTATGGTTTCTTGCATACCCATCCCTCGTATGTGAGACGATTCCTTCCCACCCATACCAGCGTCATCGACGGATTTATCGATTTATTTGATGCGCCACGGGCTAGTGGGATGCGAAGCTGTGTACACCGATAGACAGCAATTCTTGTTGATATGTGTCCATAAGAAGACGCCCGCACCTATGCGGCACATGTATGTAGTCTCATCATATGACGGCATACATGTTGGTTCCGTGTCTCTCTCCACTACCGTAGTCTCGCATGTTTGTTTTTCCTTGCTACAAGCGTGCCAGGAAAAGACAACAAACCCTGTCTCCCTGCCCACCTGTACTAGCAACATCGACACAGGTGCCTGGGTTTATCACATCGATGCGCAACAAGTGAGCGAGACCCGAGGCCGTAAGCCGGTACCATACACATGAGCGTAACCAACTCTACATGTATTGTTTCTTTCCACCAAATTATGTCGTTCCACCGATTATCCCGTGCACTACAACCCACTTTCGGGCGTGCACAACCGGCCCATGCAACATTTGGTATGTGTCATGACGACCGCATACCGTCTCGCAGTCGCACCAGCGACCTACATGCCATACACCTGGCGCGCGGTTCCTGACCACCACGGATCATCTCCAACGACCCGCCATCATGGTCTACCATCAAGAGGCCGTGAGCCGGCAACCATGCGCTCCAGCGTAACCAGCTCCATATCGATTGACTTGTTTTGTTTATCTTGCCGTTCCACGGATTATTCCATGCACGACGACCCGCATTCGCGCGTGCACAACCGGCCCATGTAAGACTCAGTATGTGTCATGACGGCCGCATGCCGTCCCGCAGTCGCACCAGCGACCTACATGCCATAAATCTGGCTTTCGGCTCCTGATAGCCACGACGCATCACCTGATGAGACGCTACCATCAATAGGCCGTGAGCCGGCAACCATACGCTCCAGCGTAACCAGCTCCATATCTATTGACTTGTTTTGTTTATCGTTCCGTTCCACCGATTTTCCATGCACGACGACCCGCATTCGCGCGTGCACAACCGGCCCATGTAAGATTCAGTATGTGTCATGACGGCCGCATGCCGTTTCGCAGTCGCACCAGCGACATTCATGCCATACATCTTGCTTTCGGCTCCTGGTAACCACGAGAACCCTTGTCTCGCGCCGACAAACACCCTAGATAATGTGTCTCGTCTTGTGATCGGGATTTATCACAACCACACCATAGTTTCTCTGACAATATGGATCGGAAAGTACAACGCTTTTGCGATGCTGTTGATTTCCTTTCGCATCATTGTATGCAGCTCCATGTACACCAGTACATCATTCGTGGATGACTAACGAAGCATGCATATCTGTGGCACCCACCACTGTCACATGTACATAGTGCCACCCCTGATCCACACACCGGTGCGAACCATGCACCACCCAATGTCCACACACCGGTGCAAACCATGCACCACCCAATGTGACCATTGTGCTTAGACATCGCCGGGCATAGGCCCACGAAATGCGCGATTATAGACTGTCGAATGGTTCACGTACGCATTCTGTTTTGGGTTGTTTTGTGTGCTGTGTTTCGTTCCACCGAATTATGTTGTTCCACCGATTATCCCGTGCACTACAACCCACATTTGGACGTGCACAGCCGGCCCATGCAACATTTGGTATGTGTCATGACGACCGCGTATCGTCTCGCAGTCGCACCAGCGACCTACATGCCATACACCTGGCGTGCGGTTCCTGACCACCACGGATCATCTCCAATGACCCGCCATCCTGGTCTACCATCAATAGGCCGTGAGCCGGCAACCATACGCTCCAGCGTAACCAGCTCCATATCGATTGACTTGCTTTGTTTATCGTGCCGTTCCACCGATTATTCCCTGCACGGCGATCCACCGTCGCGCCTGCACAACCGGCCCATGTAAGATTCAGTATGTGTCATGAGGGCCGCACGCCGTTACACAGGCGCACCAGCGCCTACATGCCATACATCTTGCTTTCGGCTCCTGATCACCACGACTCATCACCTGATGAGACGCCACCATCAATAGGCCGCGAGCCGGCAACCATACGCTCCAGCGTAACCACCTCCATATCTATTGACTTGCTTTGTTTATCGTGCCGTTCCACCGATTTTCCATGCACGACGACCCACATTCGTGCGTGCACAACTGGCCCATGTAAGATTCAGTATGTGTCATGACGGCCGCATGCCGTTCCGCACTCGCACCAGCGACCTACATGCCATACATCTTGCTTTCGGCTCCTGGTAACCACGACCCATCATCGATTAGTCGCTATCATGTTCGACAACCAATCATCGCACTCTTCTCATCCGGTCCACATTTACTTCTGGAAAACCTCGTGGGAAAAAAAAAAAACGTCCATCAAGTGTACACGACATGACAAGCAGCAACGACAACCGAAAGTAGATTTATTTTTGTGTATATGTCTGTCGCTGGGTTTGGACGGCAGTTTTGTGTGTCACCAATCCACCACCCTTGTCGCACTCCGACAAACACCCCAGACGATGTGTCTCGTCTCGTGATCGGTATTTCTCACAATCACACCATAGTCTCTGACACTATGGACCGGAAAGTACAACGCGTTTGCGATGCTGTCGAGTTTATTTCGCATCATTCTCATAGTCTATGCGTTGAAGTTTAAAATTGGGACCGCTGTCACATCATAACATCAGGCAGCACTCCGTATTCCACCTTCGGCACGGTGCCCTGTAATGCGACACCCATAACCGGCCGCGGCGCCTCTCCCGCGTACACCAGCACATGCACCGCGGCCACCTAACCACATTTCCGGTTAGATATACAGATATATGCTGTATGAGACATAGGAACGCTAACACGCGCTCGTACCACTCTTATGTGACCTTCACTCAGCACACCAGAATTGATCGGGTGCTTCGGACATGCTCGATGACATCTGCTGTCGCATGTTGCAAACTCGGCCGGTATCCCGCGTAAGCGAACTACCGGCATCGAGGGAGTCTCGGCGCCTATCGCATGCACACCAGCGCACACGCCGCAGTCGCACAAGTAACCGGTTGCGTCTGTCTCCGGACTCTCTTCCCGAACAAGCCCAACAGCAGTCAACAACATCGATACAGCATGCCCACACCCGCCCGCCAACTTCACATATGGCACGTGAATCCTTACGGCCTCGGGCCCCGTGTGCCTTGTACAATAACGACGTTTGTCATTGTGTCCACTAACTGCTGTCTGTGAAATCCAGCTCTCGCTGTGATGCTGCTGGGATATAACACGCAACATAACAGCAGTCAGTCGCACATACCAAGCGAAGTCGATGTTCCGCCAGTCTGGACGTAGCGACTCCTCTCCCGCCCAGCGGTAGTGGTCTCCGCCCCGTCGGAAAAGACGACAACACTAGCTCCCGGAACAGAATGTCCTAAACCAGCAGCTGGCAGTGTTGTCCAATCGTACGTCTAGCAGTCCCTGTGCTCCAGCACTGCTGATGCTTCAACGTGATCGGGCGCAAACGGAACGTCCTGCGAGCAGCTGCCTTATCTCGGCGCGCATGCCTCCTCTCCTGCAAGCACGCAGACATACTCTTTGTCATATAATATAAATGCCCATTTCTTCTATCAACTCCAATAAACACCAATTTCAGACTCCTCCCCCCTTTGGTAGGACCCATCTCGAATATTCGCTTTTTTTAACAAGAAAACAACAAAAATAGTTTCTACATACATTAGGGGGGCCGATAAAAGGCGGTGGTGTGCGTGGTGATTACTATCGCCTTATATCGGGCAGCCGCCTTATTCGTGAATGAGGCTGGCTGTAAACCACCGTATTCAGGGCAAAATACAGAAGTTTAAAGCGGTTATCACCTCACCGCGCGTTCTTGAGGGGAAGAGGATGGTCACATGCACCATGTATTCACACGACATACATGTATATCGAGCCCGATGATTTGCAATACCCTGCGAACGTAATATTTTCAGCAGAGGCATGTACGTCCGATGCCAGTATGATACAAGCTCTCGTACATGCTCTTGGGTACCGATGCGAGGAACAATGACTCTGTTACCTTAGGTCAAGGGAGGCTCTTGTATCCTTCCGTCGTGCGGCATGATACTTTAGAGTGCAGAGTGTGCGCGTCAAGCTTTCGCGTGCGGTGGTGGAGGGTGCGATGGATTTCACAAAAGCTGCTGTTACCTCTCCACAAAGCAGCACACAGCGATGTTCACATGTGCAACACGCAATGCTATGTAGACACGACACCATCATAACGTTCGCATGTGCATGGTGGGGCGTGCGAAGCTGCCTCATTTTTTGCTTTCGTAGAGACCTCGTGCGCCCTATTTTCGTGATCCGCATTAGAAGCGAGTGTTGCTGGGCGCGTTAAATCTCTGGGGACCGTCGCACTGTCGCAGACAACTGCATAGCAATCAACTCTCAACAGAGCAGCACACAGCAACATACGAATGTAGGCCTGTCGAGTGTCTATTCTTCGTGTGGCACGCGACAGTGGCTTCACGCATGGAGGTGCCGCCTACTGCTGAGTGCGCCTGCTGAGTGCGGTGGATCGATACCCCCACGATGGCGATATCAATCTGGAAGTCGCCCGGGGATGTCCTTTTCTCTTGAGACGGAACAAACCCCGCCCAGTCACTGTGACGCCGGCGACGACATCCACCCGCCAGCACAGGTTAGTGTACACTAGGTTGCCGAAAGCCCCCCCCGCCCCCAACGGGCGGGGGGGGCACAATTGAAAAGAGTTGGGGACGTGAGGAGATGAGGTGGTGAGAGGGTTGGTATCGCCTGTAGGGACCTCAATGATAAATGTGAATAGGAGGGCCCAAACCGGACACAGATTTTGCGGATGATGAAGGTGTGAAGATGAACCATGGATGACCTCTGGACCTGGCAAGGTTGGTACCGCCCGAAGATGGTATAGTCGGTTGAAATGGCGATGGCGCTCTTTCAGCTCTGACCGGGTAGTCGGTGTACAGCATGGAGTGCAAGGTACGGCAGGAATGATGGAAGTACTTCGCGTATTATGATATGCAAAAGACGCACGTCGAGTGCAAATGGGCACTGACAGGGTTCACTCGCATCCCCCCCGCACGTAGTCTGACATGGGCGTAACTTGCAGGATGGAATTCAGAGATCGGATCCGTAAGTGATGGCTAAAGCCCCCCCTCCGTACGTTACAAAGTACGAGCTGGATCGAAAATTTCCATCCAAACCGCAGGCTGCGGTTGAAGAGACGTATCTAATCACAAAAGGCTACGGATACAAAATAATCTTTATTGGAATGCTGCCAAGGAAATTAATGCATGATGAGGATGGCGTGAGAAGAAAGACGGGCACCCCCCGAAAAGGACGTCATTCGGGGGATTCCTTTCATGTCATTCCAGTATCGATATTTCGGCCAGCACGAAAGGAGCGTTCCGGGAGCACAATCGTTCCAACCATTAGCCTACTGAGACATACGGAAGCTTCCTTTCAAACAGGGTCCACCAATGAACTCGAAACAGGGCGATCGTGAAAAAACAGCCCCCGTTGCTGGACAGGGGTCAAGGGGGGCAGTGTAGGCGGCCCCCCTTGCCGGACAGGGGGTACAGGGGGTAAGGGGGGGCAGTGTAGACAGGACGTATTTGCAGAAATTCAGCATACCCTTTGGATTCTTTGGCGAACAGCTTCGCTCTACAATGATGGCAAGGGTCGGCGGTCTTTACAGGGGTACCCGTTTCTTCCCGCTTAGCTTGAAGGGCTTCTTGTCTTTGGGTGATGACGCCCTGTAGACGCGAGGCGTCGTCCTGGTTCATGAAACATGTTGTCCAAGTGACGCCCGTTCTTGGCGAAAATGGCGGTTCTTCGTTCCTTTTAGTCGGCAGTACGGTTGGCGTTCGAGTGGTTCGCGCCCTTCCTTTCGTTGAGGCTACTTTTGCGGCGGGCGTGGGCCGCTCGACTTCTCTCGTTCATTACGCCTTTGTTACGGGAGTTCGTACTGGTTCTTTTTTCATGGCAACTTTGTTGCGGGTGTGGTTGTCGTCCTCCTCGGCGCGTAATGCGGTGAGGGCGGTACTGGAATCATCGTCAATACATGGATAGCGCGGTACCCATATCCGCCAGGTGAAACCCCAGTCACAGAACAACTACATTACTCATATTTGCCAAGACTTCACCGGTGAAGCAACAGCTGCAAAAAAAAAGCCCTGCGTTTGATCAATATGTAACCATCGTAATATATGGTCGAGTAAAACGACGGTCGACGGACGACGACGTTTGTCGAGTATTTGATGGGTGATACTCGCTTACATTTCAAACAACATTGTTTTTTGTGAATTCCTACGTTTTTTCGTGGCTGATGAGTGTGTTTCGCCAGACGGGAAATCGTAGTTTTTGAAAAGTCCATGCATAATAGAAGACATATGTTTGTTGTCCGACGAAGGAAAATGTGTACAAGGTATTGTTAGTATATGTTTTGAAGATGATGGTATCACTTGTCTTTAGGACAGCAGACACGATCAGGACGAGGCGGGAGAGAGAGGGTGCCACGACACAGCAAGCACTCCCGCAGGGTCGAGCCCGTGGATCAACGGTGAACTATCTGCGTAGCCACTTCCTACAGTCCCGTTGGAATATTCTCACCCGCTCATGCACACACGAACAGGTTTAAGCAACAGTCGGCACTCGTTTCCAATTGTCATAAATCAACGCGACGGTGATCGTTGACGTTGTGGCCTGTCTGTCTGCAGGTGTTTTTATTGCAGTGTGCTGTATTTTTCCGTGAGATAGCTGATGAAACCCAACGCTCGGTTTGTGAGTGGATTGCCCGCGCTGCACGCGTATACAGGTAGTGCACGTGCGAGATGCCGATGGACGTTCATGAATCGGTAACACGGCAGGTGCGGTTGCTGCCAGTGGACCATAAGATTCAACATTGTAGTCCGAATGCCCGAGCAAATCAAATTCTAGGAGGAGACACTGCTGTTAGTGACGATTTGAATCTAGACTACAGTATGTACAGCAGCTGTTGTACGCCTTTCACAATAACAAATTACATGTTTTTGAATTTCAATAGTTGGAGTTGTACTGTAGGTGTGAGTAGTAGATGTTTCCCGCTCATTTTGAAGCCTACAATGTTATGTTGTTCATCGCGTGTGATGAGTGTAGGTGAAACGCGTTGAAGGGGAGGGGGATACAGTTTATTGTAGAGCGACTACAGGGACATGCTCCGCGTCCCACCAACAAACCAACACACGAACTTCTACAGTCATCTGACTCCCAAAACCCTCTGGCAGAGCATATAGCAATACTACTGCTGCTGTGGGTTGCCATATTTCCATAAATCGGCAATAGCTGTCAAATTTTCTGCGCTTCTTTTGCTTACTACACACAACGTGCTGCAAAAACTCCCGTGCGGAATGATTTGCGCTGTTTTTCCTCGCCTCCCGTACTCAACCCCGATTCTCACCACCGACGGCTGTACACCAGACCACATCCGAAGACCACACACCCTAGAAGATGAAGCGAACTTTATTCAGCTACAACGTGTCGCTGAGGGGGTGGGTAGCACACATGGGTGAGGGTGAAGAAGAGAGAGAAAGAGAAAAGCTGTTTGCTTGGTGTATCTCTCTTAGTTTTTTTATTCGACACACTCCCCCCCCCCGGAGTAACCCCTCGTGTCTTTCGAGTAGTAGAGTCTTTTACCATTGTGTGGCCCACAGGTTGAGCTATTATGTTACTTAGGCCCAATTTCCTATTTTCTTTGAAAATTCCTTACTCCGAGGAATTAAATTCTCTGTCCTCTGGCCGTCGCATAACATATATATGAATTTATTCATTGTCATGTGCGTCTCTGCTCTTCGAACAAACAAATGGCTTTTCCTCTTCGCAGCATTTCTTCTTCGTCTCTCTCATTTCAAACTCCACCCGCACACACTTGCCATCGCCATTCAACCTACGAGCGTAGCGGCGAACGCGAAGCGGTACGCCACGAAGCGCCCTTGTATGTATGTAACCATTGACCGCACAAGATACCAACACCCCAGCGTGACGACATGTTGGTTCGAGAGTTGCCACACGGGTGTTTGTTTGTTGTATCGGGTGTGCTATCAAATTCTGCCGGGACACGAGGAATGACTGCGAATGAACTTCATCCAATCTCTGCAGCATTGTCCGTGCTGTATTATTTTGTTTACGTGTGTACACCGGAAACATCTACCTTAAATATGCAGCATGATGACAACGCTCCAAGGACCCCTGAGATTCATTTTCCCCGCGAATCGAAATGTACGTACAATAAAACGAGCGATGAAGAGCCTGCATGAAAGCACACGGTTGCACACTGCTGAAGTATGGAGGATGTTCGCATATCGGCGCGCCGTGGGAGCTTTCGTTGTATCATGACTTGTTGGAAACACGACGCGTTGACGACTCACTCGGCTCACACACACTTTCATGGACTAAACCACGACTGCAAGCACTGGACATTCTGCCATTGGTTGTTGAAGCGGGCACTGAAATTCAATTTTGTTTTCCGAAATGGGTCGACAAGAAACAAGAACGGTGAAGACAGAAGACGCCGAACAGGTGCAGAGGAGAGAAACGGTGCACCTCGTCGCACACGTTTTTTGGCGAATGCTACTGCGCTCGGAGGGTGATGAAATTTGGCAAGGCGGGATCACGAATCACGATGCCTATGGAGGAATTCTCAAGATGTCGCGAAGCGCGCGTCGTAGGGCAATATCGGGGTTTTGGTTGCTATCAAACCGACTCTGAGATTTCAATATTCCCGATAATGCTCGAGAAGACCTTGCGATTCGAACGTTCCAAACAGGACGATGAGGACAGCAAGACGACAACCCGGTGAATACAAGAGAGAAACAGAGCGCATGGTCGCACATGACTGCACGCGTGTGACGCGCTACTGCACGCGGAAGTCAATCGAACTTGGCGAGCGGCCATGATTTGGGATACCCTATTGAGGTACACTCAACTCCAGATGTCGAGAGTCGTGCGCCACAGGTGTAGATCGGCGTTGGAGGCACGGTCGGGTAAGGGTAGGGGAATTGGGATATGAGACTGAAGCTGACAGCTCCGAACTTAGAGAATTTCTTGCACAGAAGGGGGCCTCTGATATAAGGCGGTGTGAATAAGGCGGTATAACCGACATAAGGCGGTCGAAATTTGCGCCAACAGCTCAGACCCGGTATTAGGCCGCCACCCCCGTATACCGGGTCTGGCTCTTTATCAGGCGGTATCTACCCATGACAAACCCGATATAAGGCGGCGGTGATCATCTTCGCATGAATACACCCTCTTGGGAAGTATCTGAGTGAGTGCACATACAACGCCCGGATCAAAACAACAGCACATCTAGACAAGTGGCACATCTAGACCCGTGTGGCACTCGGACATGAGAATATTCTTGCAGACGGATGGATGTAGAAATTTCAAGGCTCCTCTCGGTACCGATTTTTCTTTAGTAGCGACTGGTACGGGAACCAACGACCACCGTAATTCATGTATTTTCTGGATGGTAACTGGCCATCACGGTATTTTACTTACGGCAACCAACAACCTCAGTAATACACGGTAAAACTGGGGCGGTTACTGGCCACCATGGCATTTCCTTCCGGGAACCAGCCACCACGGTAATGCACCGAAATTGTGTCGGATGGGAATGGGAGAAGTCCATAACTTGATGGTATGATGGTTTGGGCGGCAACCGCAACTGCAAATCATCACCGTAAAACGTTACCAAGTACTATTCCTGTGGAGTTTCCGCGGGAAAAGTACCGCGGGAAGTTTCCCTAAAGGATCCTTGGTAATTATCTTTGAGCTGTTGCCTTTCATAGAGCAAAGTTTAATTCAAATAGGGGATGTGTTTTAGAGGTATACATACAAGTGCCGGGGGAAAGGTAGTGCTTATCCTGTAGCCAGGGGCCAAGAACGCAGCATACATCTGTTTCCTCTTCGGTACCACAACAGATTTTCAAGTTTGCATGATGATGGGTCCATGTTGCTAGGTTTTGCTTTTCCCAAGAACTTGACCTGTCCTCCATTTGCGTGCAATCTTGATGGTGTCGTGTGTTGGATTTCCCGTAGTATGCTGTGTTCCTGCGGAAAAATATTTCTACGGGTCTAAACGTGTGCCTTATTTATAACACGGCCTTACAATAATTATCTCGACGACACGTTATGTAACCTAATTCAATATCTGCTCTACAAGCAAAATACGTTTGGCTGACATTGACACAGCCGGGATAGCAGGATCGTCTCCGCCTCCGCACACAGCCAGTATAGCTTCGGAAAGACGTTCGCATCAAGTACAAGCCACAGACAACGTTGTCGTTGGAAGTGAAAGTACCGCTGGCGAACGGAGTAGGAAGAGTTTTCTTCGCTTCAAAGAGGACTTTCATCAGCATGGAGCTCTGACGAACAGTAGGATCTCCCGAGACCAAGTGACACCAACAGCTATCTATTCGACTTCGGTGTGACGACTCGTTTGTTTCGTACCCCACGCGTCTGATCAGGTGTGCGATTATCGTTGCGGAGGTGGCCTCTACGGGGACTTGTACTGCAATTGGAGAGATCTCGGGGACACATGTCGTTTGTGCTTCAACGAAGGTTTGGCGGCTCATCTCGCAGACGAGGTCGCCATAGCCCAAGGTGCACGGGTCATTCTTTGCAACACGCACGAGCCCCCAATTCGGTCTGAGCCCGAAATGGAAAGGTTGATAGATGACACTGAGCGCAGTAGAACAGCTGCTGCCAATCGTTCTTTGGGGGAATCCGAGGAGAGTGAAGATCTCCTTTCGCCGGCCGAGATCAGCAGCCGTGGTGAAATGTGCGCGTTCATGGGCGGATACTTCGATTTCATGTCAGAGACGACGAGCTCGGTGCACAGCGTTCTGGAGTTCATGAAGGGGATGCGGATCGCGATAGCCACGCATCCAATGGACTTTCACGTGTTCAACAGGTCAGAGCACCCCGTGTGTACGCAGATCCAAAAACACAAGAGCATCGACGCTGTGCACGTGATTGAATGCCGGAAAAACATCGACGCATTTTACAGATATCAACACAATATATTAGACTTCAGCCACTGACGTGGAGGGCAACGAGAGGAAACAGGGTAGCGAGTAAAACATGATAGAGAGAGCAGGAGTTTATGGTGTTCCTTCCACCTTCACGATACTCAGTCCGCCTACTATCTCGCCGTTCGATCTCCGTCCTGCTTTCCCCAGCTGCAATTGGCTTCTCAAACTGGGTTTTTCGACGCACATCAACACCATATGATTGTGCAACACAAGTGGAAATATTACTGTGAATATTGAGGCGTTGTATCTGTAGGATAGGTACTGCCGGTGGTTTTGTACTTCGTTGCTCGCGTTGTTGTGATGTATAAGAGGAACCCTGCCGTGCCTTGTGCCGCATGTTTGCTCTTGTGACGACGTTTTCGATGTCCAGGACCTTGGGCGATCTCTCAGGCGTGGTAGTAACAAACTCGACAAGCGTAGAGTACGCCGCTCTCGAAGCCGACCGATTTTGCGGAAACGGAACACGGTTGATCTACTACATGGAAGTCGGGCAGATTCTCAGTCGCGCCTTTTCACCTAAGGACACTCACACGGCTCGGGGGGACTTGATTGTGGCCGCTGAGGATGTGTACGATGTCCACATCGAGAATGCGGCCCGTGCGATGGGCAGCGTGATTGCTTTGGGATTCGCCACGCCGACATTTACGTACGGAAGTGATCTCATTCTTCCAGCTGAAATCAATGGACAACTGAGGGCAGTGTTAGGCGCGAAGGCACGTCTTCGGGCGCAAACGGACGCTGCCCTCCCCACCAATGCAAAGGAGGAGACAGACAGGATGTATGCCCACTTAGCTTTGGTGGCGGACCTCCACAGAGGTTACGCCTCGATTTACGTCCCTGAGGTAAGACGGGTACAAACGACATTATACCGTCAACAGCAGTGCGTCGAAGCGATAGAGTTAGTTGGTGATGTTGAAGGGCAAACGCTGTGTCGCCTGGTCGAACATCGACTTGGAACTGAAACCATGTCGAGACGATGCTCGACGCAAATGCGTGACAAAGTAGGGCGTTCTACCGCTTCATCCAAACGTAATGGGACACCTTGGCAACCAACCCCAACGGAAAAGGGATACGTGATAAAAGCTTGTGTGGATTGAAGATACTTCCCCCAAGTCGACATTTCACCATTATCCTTCCGTTCATCTCTCTCTAAACGACACAGCACATCAGGCCTCGCATGTCACGTCAGCCAAGTAGAGTTTGTTGCATAGGCAGGTTTGTGACGTTCCGAAACATCCCAATGTGGAGTGTACTTGTCGGCATTGTCGGCCCGCCTCGATCGCCGTCACCCCACTCCCGATAGCATGGAGTCTTCAACGTAAGCATGGTTCGGGGGCTAGTGGGTAAATCCCCGTCCGCATCGGAAATTTCCCACCCCAACAGGTGCTCGCGGCCATGGCATACTCCATTCGGCCAAAGGGGGTGGAATTCATCAATATCCGCGAATGGCATCGGGACAACCTCTTTTCGGCGCCTTCCATTTGGGAAATCCCCCTGGTGAAGCCTCGCTTTGGCTGCACCTTCGATGCGAGTCTAGGTCTTAGAGGGTATCGCGTGGGTGACACCATTGCAAAAGAGCTCGAAGCGTTCAAGCTGGGGGCTTCGTGTGAGCTCGGGTACAGGAAGATTGCGAAATCGGGGTTGGAAGTCAACACCCATTGGGAGTTCGGCCCGGAAGGAGCGAATACTCCTTTGCCGAACTTGCGAGACTACAACATCTCCGTGATGTACCGAACATTCTCTGGAGATGCTATGCTGTTCAACATGTCACTCGCTTCGCTCATTGACCGCTTCCCGAGCGCGATGGAAGTGGTGGTCGTGGTGGTTGAATCCGACAAGGCACTCTTCGAGAGTATCGTCGAGCCTTTCCGGGCCGTAGGACCCCTTCCTATTCATGTCGTGGCGGAGCCAGAGCTGATGGACGGCCATGTTCAGCAAAAATACTCAAAGGTGAGAATACACGTATGTACTGACGCGGTGGTAGAGGTACACGTCAGGAATACACGTCAGCACCCCGGCCTCTGATATGACCTGCGACAACACCGCATACTCCGCGCGTGGACGTGCATGCCAACCAATCTGTGCAGGAAGCAATAGTGACAAACAACCAAAAATGACCAACAGTGGTCGTCATCTGATTAAACGATTGGGACGCGAATGCAAATTGACGACAGAAAATCAGACCTCGCAGCAGAACTTGAAACGGTGAGTCTGAACTCCGAGTTGAGCTAAAACCAAATTAATATCATGTTAAGGTCGTCGTCTTCCGTCGTTTCACTAGAAATAGAGTTTTTTTTTAAACCTCTGTAGAAAACTTAGGGGCGTTGTAAACGCGGCGATTTTTTCCAAATTTCCAAAATTTTTGTTCCAAAAACACGCGGAACGGCGATTTGCGGCGCCCACACAAAATTTTTCTTTGTGGAAATTTTGGAAACTTGGAAAGAAGTAGGGGCCGAAACATTTGGAACCTTTCCAATTTGTTTTGGGGGAAATTTGAAAATTTGGAGCGAAATAGCGCTGCGTTTAAAACGGCCCTTAGTCCCCCATTGTTTTTGCGTTTTTGCCCTATACGGTCAATCACGCGCAACCGACATGATAAAAAGGCCAACGCGCGTCGCAAATTATGTACAACATCGAGCATAGACGCACAGTACACGTCGGCCGCATTTGAAGACGCACCGCAAGCCAACTAGGGGTAGCGCAGCATGCACGTGTCTACACCAAGCAGCAGTACGGGTAACCTACATATTGGACAAATGGAATAAGCTTCCATGTGAGTCGAAATTGACTTGCATGGAGGAAGTGGTTCACTGCTTCCATGGAAGAAGTGGTTACTCCTCTCATGGAAGTCACAGTTACTTCCATGGAAGTCGATTTGACTTGCATGGAATCTGTTCGTCTGTTTCGGGTTCCAGCTTCCATGATTCTTCCGTGCAAGCGATAAACAACTTCCACGGAAGTTAATCCGGTTCCATGGGGGTCGATCCGCTTCCATGGAAGCACCCGATATCAACCGCTCGTTGCTTCCATGGAAGTTGCACTTCGGACTTCCACGGAAGTTCTTTCATGGAAGCTCGTCGTTTGACAGTCTCTGCTACCTCCATGGAAGGACGAAAACTCCCATGAAAGCAACTTCGATGGAAGTGGGTGACAGAGGTCGAAACCGACTTCCGCGGAAGCACCGAGAATTCCATGAAAGCAACTACCACCGAAGCGTCTGGACATGTGGTCATTCCAGCTTCCTTACCCTAACCCCAACCCTAACCCTAACCCCGATAAGACCGTGGAAGCTAACCCGAGGTTGAATACTTCCTTCCATGGAAGCTGCCCTAACCTGTTTGGAATAGCTCCCATGGAAGCCTAAGTTTCGACTTCCATGGGACTTCCGTGGAAGTAAGCTTCCATGGAAGTGGCACATACATATTTCATATCTTTAGTTCCATGGAAGTGAACATCGCTTCCATGGAAGTGTCGTTTCGCGAGTGCGAAACGTGTAGCTTCCATGGAACTGGTATCAGCTTCCATGGGAGTAGATCCAACTTCCATGGTAGTTGATTTATACGTGCATGGAAGCGGTACACATTTGTCAAATAGTGTGGGAGGTCAGTACGCCACAGCAACATTTTCTTTTCCCGATGAGACACATAAGTTCAACCACGCGCAACCCCATATGATAGTGTCGGCACACCTCGCAACTGATTGACCGCATAGACTAGAGCATAAACGCGCACACATCGGCCGTGCTTGTAGATCTACCGCAAGCCAATTACCGTTGGAGGGCTTTTTCCACGCACGGCGTATGTATACAGCCGCAGCACGCTTAGTACAGCACACAGCAGCACGCGACATCGTCAAACGCAAGTAAGTTGGTACTACAATAGACTACATGTGTAATCCCCGGCATGGCACGACACAAAGCATCCTACTGCTAACGCTAGCGTGTTCCTATCTATCACAACGAAAGCAGAGGGAGTTATTGCGACCGCGGTCGTGCGCCCAGCACACAGCACATCTGTAGGCAAATTGCTGTCCACTCTTCAATTTGTTGCTTTAGATACATACGTGCTTTGACCCGAGCCAAATGACTGCAGTATGTGGACTATAGAGCTAATGTGAGAAACAAAAACAAAACAAACTATGGTATACAGTACAGGTCCCCGTATAGTGCCGGTCAAATCTCGGCGGGCAGGCAAAGCCCCGATTAGCGCCAGACCAGCAATATTGAGGGTTGCCCACTACAGTGCCGGTTCGAGCACCACCCCACAATGGTGCCGGTTTACGCACGCTCCGCACGCACGCACGCACACATTTTTCATCCGCACTGAAGTAAGTAGTAGTCAAGGACCCACGTGCAGATTTCTTCTATTACTACTACGGTATCTTCAAAATGGAGAGTAGCGTGGACTCCCCCATGACGCTCCCTCACAGGGTCCCAGATCGTGGCCTTTTAGAAGCATTTTATGCTGTACTGCACAAAGGCTGACGTTATTTCATTGGTCAGCCGGTTAGTGCGGTCGATGCTCATGAGAAAAACACAAACAAGTATTAGATCATCATAGAATAACAGACGCCACAGAGAGAAAAGGGCACACGTGCTGCTGCAGACCCGGGCAGCTCTACGCAAATGTGCACCATGCCATGCGCGGAAGGTGAACTGTGCCACATACAAGACGGAGTACCTCAGCCCCGAATGGCCACGTCTGCCAGGAACAATGCGGCGGGCGGCCCCACAGCAAACGCGGAAGCGTGTTTGACGACAGCGAGAGTCACAGATTATTTTTTCGCCACGGGAGATGAACGCGTGGATGAGTGTCTTCCTTGCGCTGTCGAGGAGTGCTATGGAGGTTGCGCGAAATGGTTTGATCCGCTTCAGGGCTTTCTTGCCCTCGAAAAGATTGAACAGCGGTGAGCTATGTACGTCCGGTTTTAGTGATATTCATGTGAAGGGGTTCCATTGAATGGTTTCATTACTTGTGCTGAGGCGGGTAGAACAACACGGCGCAACATGTCTGTCCCGCCCAGTCAACTTTCTAGAGCCAAAGCTGGTTGTTCCGCAGGGTAGGAACCACCCATATCGTAGCAAACGTCTGCTCACGCCGCCCACGCCATAATCTCATCATTCACAGTTCGTGTGGTGCTCCGTTGGCCCCGCAAAGCGCAACCGCCATGCTTTAACCCAACTGTTCGTGGAACTGTACTGCCGATCTGGCACTACTGAAGTTTTCAGACCCTGCATAGTGCCGGTTTGGCACTACAGTATTCAGGCAATCTACGCAATACTGCCGGAGTCCGGTGAAGTGCCGGTGAAATCTCAGCGCACACCCCGGCACTAAACAGGGACCTCTGCTGTAGTTGTTACCGCGTCGGCCGCTGAAAGAGGGAACTCACCCGGGTTCGAGTTCCGACATATTTTGTTTTTCGAATATTTTCCCGACGGTCAAGAGGGGAGATTTGTTGTTGTTGCTTGTGTGTTCTGTAGGTATATCTATGCCCAGAGATATCACACGCAGTCTATTTTATTCTGTAGTATGTCTTACAGGTGTAGACGTAGCTCATGCACACAATAAAATTGAGAAGTTGTAAGGGCATCGGCCGCTGAAGTGAAGTCACCCGGGTTCAAGCCCCGACACGTTGCAAATTTCTTTGGGAAAAAATCCGAAAATTCAGAGCATATAACGTTGTTCGCGCACAGTCTATGTAGGAATGTATGTCCAGAGATATCGCAAAGTCTACTCCATAGTATATGTACTACGGAAGCAGTTTCTGTAGTTCATGCACACAATATTGCTGACTCTTCTTTCGGTTACGTCATCCCCATGGGGGCCACGTTATATATCTTGCCTTCTTTCTTCGGTTTCTCGGGCCACAAAATATTCTCTGCTTCCGCCCTTGTACATGCTACAATCTTCGCTATCGTAAAAAACTTAAGAAAATGTAATTGTATCTGGGTTTGCCGCAACGACTGTAGGATTGATTGGTGAAGCGCGTCTTGGTTGTATGGGATGAATGGTTTGAACACGAAGACTGCATTACCCACGAAATGAAATGATCGAGAGGTCACGAACGAAATGACTGACGGCACCGACAAAAGACGCGCACCACGTCGGCCGTTCTCGCAGGGCTACTCGACCTCTATCACCTTATGCCCACTGGGGGCGGGGGGGCGATGCTTCACCCTAGTATCCCAATAGGAGTAGAAGCACGCACTGCCCCTGTATGGGTTCAATGATTCTCATTTTCACTTCATCTTCGTTTGCCTCATGGAATATATATCATTTTTCATCTCATGATCTCAAAAAAACATATTTGTCCTGTCTTTGTCCGGCGTGTGCCGTAAATAAACGTCGAAGTACTGCACAGTAGTACATGTGTACGAACAATCTACGGATGGCAAACACACACGTAAAAGATTTGTGCGCGTCGTGTGAGAACCATTCCACGGGAAACAGCGGCACCAATTGGAGGTTCAGTCAGAAACGAAATCGAATGGCATAGTCTATGGAATATGTAAAGAATAATTTTCGAGACAAAATACTACACATGTTGGAACACTACAAGATTGTGTCGGTCTTCCGTGTCTGCTAATGCCCATTACATCGGTTCATGTGCCACAGATGAGGGCCGACCTGTACACGAATGGGGACTACGTCTTGCACATGGACTCGGACGTTATTGTCTTCGAGGATGTGACCTACAGGCATATTTTTCATCTCCATAAGCCTGTTCTGCCATATCGGCGATATCGGATCGATGCAGGGTTTGAAGGTACGGCATTATTGTATGTACAGAAGCATTGAACAACTACATGTCATGTGGGGGTATGATTGTACTTTTACTGTTCTCTCTTTGCATAGATTTCGGCTCATCTTTCCCAACTGCAGAAGAATCGTTGTACTGTGGCCGAACCGTTGGGAACAGTTGGGACCCTAGAGCATACGTCAACATGAATATGGAGGGTCGGTGCCATAGCTGTATTCTTGAACATATTGCTAGTGAGGCCGATGTATCGGGAGTGTCACAAGCGACTCATACAACCTTCCAAACAGCTTTATCGCAAAGAGACCTTGCGGCGAATGAATGTGGACCTAACCGCCCCGACCCATCGATAGCCGCACTCATCCGCCCGTACGGTTGTCTGTATTGACACGTTGACGTGAAGTTACTTTTTCTCTTTTCGTTTGAGCAGGCCTGCTTTATACACTGTGCTGGCAGAGCGGCACTTCGTTCGCAATGGGGGAGGACGTTCTGCATGAGTTTAGCATCTTCAACACCCACGTGTACCCCCGATCGATGTGAGACCCGCCGTTTTTGTGGCCTTGAAGGCACCTATAAGACGCACCAACGCGTAGGAATGTGGAATATGCACGAACATTTCAATTGTCCTCAGCGGGGGTGTGTGGTGTGCGTGCCAGAAAAGAGGCCTGATTCACACCTTTGTCGGTCGTATTCCATCAACGAAACTTCGATGCTCGCCCAACGTGAGGTCATCGACCTGAACAATTTGTTGTCGTTTTGGCACCGCTACTGTAGAAACAACGTTGTTTGTCCAAGGCAAAACGATCGCCTTGCTGTATCTGTATCGCATGCCCCAACCCGATCGATCACAGAGTTGGACCCTACACATCTTTGATTTGGCTCAGCACAAAATATTGCGAAAATCAAGATGTAGCTTGAACTGCAATGACATCCATGTCTTGTGTTTGGGATATCAAGGCGATATCAAACAATTGTCCAACAACATTAAGACTCAGGCGTTGTTGGTCAGAAAAAATTATTGCCCTAACATTTGAACAGATTGGATGAGTCCACTCCAAACACAAGTGTCGACCCCAAAGCTCATTCTTGTGCGGTGCACGAGCAGATTTACGAGAAATGTACGGCTCTCAATGAGCGACGGGAACTATGTACCTTCACCGCCGCCTCGTTGCCCCAAACGCAAGAGGCAAGAGCATACAGAGCCTTGCATTCCTTTGACAATACTGTGGGTCAGCAATCGATCAAAGGTACGTCTACGTCAACAGGACGCCGGCGAGCGGAGGCGTAGGGACTCACCCGGCGTTTTCGGGTTTGAAAAGAACGATGTAGACGTTGGGCGTGCGTGATGCGTTCCACACGATGGTACACCAAATGAATCTCACCTGTAAGTGCAGTTGCAACAACTCTATGCCGCTGTCAACTGCTGCCAATAAGCCTTGGTCAAGTTCAATCCGTCTGATGGGCACGATCTTCGGCTTCCTTCGCTGTCACTGCGCTTATCTCAGATACCCAGCTGCTCGAAAGTTCCTCACCGAGCGTCATGACATGTCAATGGTGGATTTTATGTCCACCAGGCGAGGACGTTGCGAGCACCCCAACGAAATGAGACAATATTCAGACGAAGACAATATGCGGATGTTTTCTGACTTCAACTTCATCGGTGCATACATGTGGTGAGTCCAGCGGTTTGCACATACATATTTTTGTGTTCTGGGTTGTGCATTCGAAAAGAGCCTTGGAAGTGAGCCTTCGGAAGGTTTGGGAACGTCAAACTCCATGTCATTGACATAGACCCGACGCTGGACTGCAGCAGCGTACCGATATGTTTGCGAAGTGTCAGAGCTGCGAGAACCATGCTTAAAGTTGCGAAGACGACAGCTACCTGGAGTCCGGTAGCCGACCCCGACCCCACTTCGTCTTCAACGTGAACGATATTTGAAACCCCACCGAATAGTGCTTATAACGTGGTACAAAATAAAATAAAAAATCGGTGGCATTATAATTGAGTCGTGGCGTACCGAAATACAGTAGCTAACGAATGGAAAGGGTTGCATGTCGCCATCAGCCAGCTATGTTCGGGTATGGCCGCCATTCGGTGCGAGTATTACGTGGAAGTTCATGAGGTACCCCAACAGCCGAGTGCGATGCGGAGTCAGGAACGGTCGACGCTCATCGTGGAAACAGAGCACGACAGGCTGCGTTCGATACCCAACTCGTGCTGCTTCCTCCGCCCACGTGGTCAACGTCCTCGCATGTGATTGTTTTGTTCGCATACATATCTGAACTCTTCAAGTACAAGTAGGAGGTTTCTCGGTTGCTTTCCGAGGAGCTCATACCTCTGAAGAAAGTCAAGTCAGTGAGGGCGACTGGGTGTGGGCATTTTCAACGTGATTTCGTTCACACCTGCAATTCAAGAGATTGTTTGTCTTCGCCGTGACCCCCCATGCGTACGTAGTTGCGGGGTTGGATCTGCTCGATCGGCTGCCGCGCTCGCATCCAAAACATTTATTTGATTTTCCTCCATTTTCCTCCGCAACACTGGATAGGGTGAAGTCCGCGACTGGCTGTTTTCCACAGTCTCCTGCATGCCGTAGAGCATGGGGCGTGGAAATGATGTGGCGTCCGGACGCCGTGGAAGGCATTCGCCGCTCACTCTTACACATTGTTCGCTACTTAACGGTTCACGCTTGTCTATGCCAGGTACCACATGCATGATGCTGTCTTCTGGCTGCCTGCGGACCCTTACGACGCTCGCCTAGACGATTGGCGCCCCAACCTACTCAACTACGCATGGGTTTGCCAGGCGAATGGGCGTCACGTTCCCAGTGATGCCACCGGACTTGTTCAGTACGTCGCCGACCACCGCATGGTAACGACTCTAAATCAGTGTGGAATCGTGAGACGTTACTGGGATGTTGCTTGGGAGCAAGACCCAGCAATACGCACTGGGATCGACACGGACTCGAGAGAATGGCGCGCGGGGCTCTAACTGTACACTTTTTACGTAGGAACCGCGTCGGAGAGCGTCGGAGATTGCGATGACGAAGCCAATCGATCCTTCCTAGGCTGAGACTGCTTCATGGAATAGGCGCAGCTCCACTACATGTTGGGTTCTCGTTTGGGAATTGAAGGAATTTCGTATGTGTGTATTCGTCCCATGCAGTCTGGCTCCCGTCTACGCACCTCTCGGTGTACTTAACCAGGGTCTCACAGAAGGAAGGTCGCGCAGGAGCCTGTCCTGTTGCTCCTCGCTTCTTCCTGCCGAACATGTCTCAGTTATGATCACCATAAGAAGAGGGTTCAGCCAAAACTTTCTCCCTTCTCGTCGACCGCAGTATCGAAGGTGTGCGTGCATTATGTCGAGGATTCTTACGTTGAACAAACAGCTGATGGGATGATTGATCGTCACAACGACGAGGCGGAATGCTCCGAAAGACGTGGCACAGCAGCAGTAGCACATGACACACAACACGTACAGTATACATCACCCGAGACAGCCAGGACAGCAGCACACGAGACTAGTGTGGGACAAGAGCAGCCAAAGGTCCAAATCATAGATGGCGTTGCTTGCTGTCGGCCGTACAACAAGCGAGGGCTGCAACACAGGTCAATCTGCTGTCTGTCATCTGCAGTCACCACCGCAACAGAGCGAGACAATGAGACGTACACCTGCAGCAGGCCAAGGGTGGCCAAAGGAACACATCGTACGAGGCATTGGGAGCGATATTTGAAGCCAGTTGCCTACGGCGTATGTACGAGCGAGGGAAGCAAGCACACACAAGTCCATCAATCTGCGAGGCCGATCGTTTGATCCACAACAGGCGCACCCCACAACAGAGAGACGCACACCCTGCTGTACGGCGACCCAATAGGCAAATCATAGGAAGCTTCGGGAGTGAGGGTTAGAGCTCGTTGCTTATTGCCAGCAGCGCAAGCGAGGGAATCAAGTAGCGTACACCTCCACTCAGAAGCAGCATCTCAAGCAGCTGACGATTGATGAGAGATTTTTGTCCACACCAAACACTACCCTCACGCGTTCCCGCGATGACATACAGCAGAAAGAACTCATGTATACTGCTCAAACGTTTGACTAGTGGTGTCGGTGAACGCGTGGTGGACTCGTATAATGGCTTAAATATTTTGCAGTCTCCATCCACATGTACTACAGGCCGACGGTGTCTACATACGCGTACACACACTTCTTGCTCTCCGACCCTTCTTCTCGCGCTTCAGATGGATATCGGTTCCCTCGACGAGGAAGCCTCCTCGAAGCTGACAGTGAAACGTACATATGGCAATCACGCCCTGCAATGTCATGCCTCTGATTTGATTATACAAGAAAGATATATGCCTGTCGGAGTCAGGTCTCGGTTCACATTGGGAGTTTGGGCACAGACAGCTCTCGATGTGAAGGTCATTGACAAGAATGAACCGTGAAGTTCTCACGTAGGGTTAGGACAGTGAAACAGCATGTATTAGATGAGTCGGGTTTCGGTTTCACACAGGAACTTGGGAATCCAAAGGCCCTGCCAATGAGTGTCTTGGACAAGAATGAATGAGTGAAAATCGTCAAGACCGTGTGTCCGTGGAGCTCAATGTCGTCAACGGACCCATACGATTTTCCTTTGGGATGTCACAAAATGTTGGCACAACATTCACTCCCAATTCGACGATCGTGTGGTGCTATTGAACACGCAGAGTTGCCTTTGAAATGCATATCGTTTCCCTCGAGGAGTAGCCGCCTGGTGCCCGGAACACGGGCTACCCTTGCTTGTGTCCCCCACTCCTTCCGCCACCGAGGTTCGCGCTTACGTCTTGGTAGTCGGGGCCGTTCCACAACGAACGACTATTGATCTCTGGGTGCTGCGCGCCACCCAAAGTGCTGAAGAAACTGCTTGCCAACGAGATCTGTATTCCCAGTCGCTTGTACGCAGCGACGGAGATAGACTAGTCTCTTCGGTGGACTATGTAACCGATCCACCCTGCGCCCTCGTCGGTCGTCTTAAGAAAGGTAGCATGTAGGTTTACAGGCATAGCTGCAACCGCATGTTGCTTTCGGCCGAATGACGACTTGCGCGACAGCCGGTGGCCGTGGGAACACAGCAAAACGTTGGTTTTGTGCGGATCGGAGGTGTTTTCGGACGTCTCGCGCGGTGTCGTAAATATGCCTTACTTACGACACCGTCGAGGTGGTGCTGCGGCCGCATTCTCGAGCGTATCTCGGCACCCATATGTTGGTTTCGGCCAAATGACGGCTTGCGCGACAGCCGGGGGCATGGGAGCACAGCTCATTGTTTTTGTGCGTGTTGGGGGTGTTTTCGGAAGATTTTTACGGTGTCGTACACCGGCATATCATCTTCGACACCGCCGAGGTGGTGCGGTGACATCATTGTGAGCCGTACCTCGGCAACCACCTGTCACTATGAGACGCACGAGGGATTGCGTGACAACTGAGAGCCGTAGGAACGCAGAGAATGTTGCTTCGAAGCATTTTGTGCGGTGCCGCACTACTTTTTACGAGATCGGCGTCTGTGGTAGACTACATGGCATTACCGTGTGAAAAATTACACGGACAACAGAGAAAGCGCTATTTCATGGACCGTTATATCATAATACGCAACATACACGTATCACCCCGTAAGCAACACCGTTGGTCTCCCACGAGCCACGGCTTTTCTGCACGCCAGGAAAGTACAAGCGTTAGAGGTGGTGACATTCTCACAACGATTGACTATCGCATCAATGGAGGGTGCGCGGATTTGTACAGAGCACTGTAGATGGGGTTTAGCCTGTGGAGTAGATATGGCCAATCTGCTCGTACGCCCTTTGAGCCACCGAGCCCCCGTGGGTGGGAGTTTCTCTGCACCCCTTAGTCCGATTGGAGTGTCCGATGGCCTGTATGATGGCTGTGAGCCGTCCCAACGCAATGCACCTCTTCGTAGGGCAAACGGCGCCCTGTCTATATGGTTTGGCCAGGTGGAGCAGATGTGTGCTATCTGCTTCACCGGCCTTTGAGCCACCGAGCCCCCGTTGGTGGGCTTTTCTCTTCACCCACTGGTCCGATTGGGGTGCCCGATGGCTTGAATGATAGCTGTGAGCCGTGGCAACACGCTTCGGTCAGAGTAGGCGCGGTTCAGCTGTGTGATTGGAGGTATATCGGGACTAATGACCTTTACCCCCCTCTGTTGACCATATCTCAGGAATATATCGGATGTCAGTGTCATGTAGCGTGTATGAACGGTATGGACCGTGCCAACACGATGCAAAATTGTTTTGGGGTCAATTGGAGCTGTATAGACGGAGGTTCAAGACGATTACTACTTCCTGGGATGCTGCCAAACCCCTTTTCTTCGGCATATCCCTGTAGCCACTGGTTTGACTAAGTACATAGCTTTGGAGATAGCTGTACTGTAGCCCACACCTACAAGATGCAATTGGTTTGAGAGCGATTGGACCGCTGTGGGAGGAGATCTGCCTGGTGGAGTAACTAATAGTCATATGAGCAAATAAGAAGTTACTCCACCAGTGGAGGAAATAATAGCATTGCCGATTTTCCGTTTTGAATGTCGCTAGACCCTTGTATTGTATGGAAGGTGAGCCGAATCCAGGGTCCCCAAAGTTGTTCGAGTGTAAAGGAGATGATGAAGATATACCAAACCGTAAAGCGTCTCAGATGGGAACTGATTGCACCCCGGGTTGGGATTAGGGTTGATCCACAAGGCTCGCCTCACGGGATTGATTTCCTGGCGTTGTGCACTCTCTCTCCCGCCGCTTTGTCTCAGAGTCTTAATCTCGTATGTTGTCTAGTGATACAAGCATCTTCAACACGCACACAAAATCCTTGTATATGCTAATGTCGCGTGAGCTTCAGAGTCCACAGAGTGTTGTTGACCGCATGCATTAGAACGTAATGGCGACATGTAAGTGGCAGAGTAGGAGAACAGAGGAGTGCCAGACCAATCCCAGTCAAAAACGGGCCCGCAAGTCGTATCCCACAGTCTCTCCCAACATGTGCCTCAAGGCCATTCCCATCTGCCATATATGTACGAAAACCGCTACCAGGTACAGTAGTATCGGTACGATTAACCAGTCTACCCCCACGTACGAACACAGACGAGGGTATACGAACGGCAGTCCTCGAAGGTGATGGGCGAAACCGTGGCGTCAAGGCCCGGTCACCTCCCTGAAGAGTTTAATCCCAGCAGCTGGGGAACAAGCTTATGCCATGTGTGGCTGTTGGCATGAGGGTACATATTATTCTTGTGAATAGGATGTGGGATGGTCAGGAGGTATTCCTCCATGCCACCTGAGATGAATTTTGATCCTCAGACCTTGCTTGGCTGACTTTCTCTCAGCAATAAATATGCAACTTTCCATCCTTCACGATTGTGGAGCAAGAGCGTCAGGCGACATTTACCTCTTGCTTCCCCTCGGAACAAGCTACCGTGCTCCTTGATGTTTGGCGTGAGCGGCATCACACGGTAAGCGAGTATTGGACGCTATGGACTCTCATCTCTGCAATCGCTGACTGTCTGTATTTATGTCTCAAAACTTCCAGGAGAAACAGGTTTTGGCACCACATCGCTCTCCTTCCTTGTGCTTCGGGTAGTGATGGCGACTTGCAATGCATTTGCCAAGCGCCTACGGGACTGGGACCTCGCGAAGGACGCACGCATAAGAGGTTGTCGAGATGTCGCAGGGGACTTCCCTAGCAGTTTATCCTGTTCGTGTGTTTGGATACAGACTGAATAGATCTACCGGCAATAGCGGAGGGCACGCAGACAGGAGCATATGTATACCTGAAGGTTACTGTGTGGGCCCCCCCTCCCTTCTGGAAACTCCATGATGCATGTAGGGCCCACTTCTCCTCGCTCCCTTGCGTGTCTAATACAAGAGACTGAAGCGAGCCTCCCCCTTCCAAGTAACTGACAAACATCAACACATTAGTGTTCGCCCCTCGAGAGAGTACCGTAGGAATGGCGGGTCGCGACGACGGAGGTAGTGAGACCTCCGGTGATCCCGCCGGGGGAAGCTCGCAAGAGGTCGCGAGTCTGAAAGCGGAAATGGGGTCGCTGTCGGAGCAGATCAGCCAGCTGACCATGCTGGTGACAAGTCTAGCTTCACGCAAGATGGAGGAGTCCGGCGGTGCCAAGGAGGGTGCTGCTGGACGGGGCAACGCTACGGAGAGCATAGCCGCGTTGCCTGCGGTAGCTCATGGAAGGGCACCGCAGGTCGAGAGCGCGCGCACTGACTAGTACCTGCGCGAACCGGTTCGAGAGTCCGGCCTGCAAGGGCGAGACAGCGGAGAAGCAAGGGGCTTTGACCCCCGAGAGGTGAGAGTAGCCGCTTCTCACAACCAAGGTGGTTATGGTAGCACCATTGGAGGTGGTGCTGGTGCTGGTTTTGATTTCGGTGTACCAACCGCGAGTGCAGGATATCAACGTGTGTGAGATACATCTCCCCCATTCAACGGGAAAGCGAAGGACTTCACCTCAGGGCTTGAGGATTTCCGTGTGGTGGCAAATGGAGTTAACCTGTTGGAACACTACGAAGAAAGCGGGGGTTTGGAGATCACAGTAAACAGCGGAAGAAGCGAATTTTTGCTGTGCCAGCAATACCAACACGAGCATGTAGAGCTCGCATTTCATCCATGGAACTTCCTGACCCATGCACTGACAAAGGAAAGCGACAGAAAAATCATGAAAAGGGCAGAGACGCCCCACGGAGCGCTCCGAGAGTTTATAGGCATGTACGACCCAGAATCGTCCATGCAACCGGCAGACGACCTAAAATCGCTTACCTCAACGAAGATCCCCGTGGCTGAAAATCCGCAACATGCGTTGAACAAGATGCTAGATACAGCCGAATCCCTCTCCAAGACAGATCTGCAAGTCAACGAAACGTTTGTCCACCACCTTTTCTTGGATGCCCTTTCGGATGAGTTTGCCATGACAAAGCACGCCCTGCGACACAAGGAGACGTTGACGCGGGACGATTTCTTGAAGGAGGATACCAAAGAGTTCAAGGCGATCCGGGACAGGCTGGAGAAAGGGAAAAGCAAAGGTGCGCAAGGCACCGAGCAAGTCTCCATCGTCGACGGCGGCGACCGTCGGGGGCGGTCGTCTGGTCGTGGCCGTGGCGGTGGTCGGGGCGGCGGTCGAGGTGGCGGCGGCCGCAGCGGCGGGGGAAGCCACGGAGTCGAGGAGAGCAAAGGGAGCAGCAGTGGGGGGGTAGGCGGAAGCGGTGATGGGGAAACAAAACTCCCTGGCCGGTGCTTCAGGTGTGGCCACAAGGGGCCAGATGGCCGTCTGCACCACCAAGGAGAGCGACTTCATCTCGAGGTGTGGTCACTGCGATGGGTTTGGGCTACATCAAGGACAAGTGCGCGACGCCGGAGGCCGTCCTGGCGCAAGTCGTGTATTGCGACAGCGACGTGGTCTCCGTCGAGAGCCAAGCATTCTGTGCCATGGCAGACTCTCCAGGCGAGTGTGGTACCGTTAATGTCGGTCTCGGAACATGGCCAGGATGTCATGAAGAACGTGGCTGATACAGCGGCCAAGTGCTCCGTTCCGATTTGCAAACGCCTCCGTGAACTACCGTGAGTGCAGTGGTTGGGTAAAGGGGATCGGAGACAACAAGGCCCCCATCCCTTTTCTAGGATACGGAGACGTGACCGTAGTTCTCCGGTCGGAAGGTGGTTGGGTGCCCGTGCCGATTCCGAATGCTGCTCATGTGCTCGAGTCCCCCTTCAACCTCATCTCGCTTACTACGTTGGCCGAAGAGGGCCACACGTATTCAGGGCAGAAGCGGGGGCTTACGCTAACCACTAGAGCCGGGGGGGAAGTGTGGTTCGCTCGGAATGGCAAGGTGCTCACTCAAGAGGGCTATCAAACAGAGCCTACGGTAGACATCGCCTGTGCCGCAATCATTGTTCCTGGCGATGCGCAAGTAACCACCCCCACTGACCTCAATGCACCACAACTCGCACGACCACGCCCGCGAGAAACCGCGGAGCGGCAGGGAGTGCAGCTGACGGAAGGACCGCTGGGACCCTGCCTCAGCTGTTCGATGTCCAAGGGGCAGGTGAAGCCCGCTTTGAAGAGCACGGACACACGCGCAGATAAGAAGCTGTTTCGCCTATTTCTCGATTTGGGGGGAAAGATGCAATTCAGGAGCATTGGTGGAAACTGGTAGACACTCATCATCAGACCGCTGGACACGTGTCTTCTTTCTGAAGAAAAAATCTGACGCAGCTGTCGCGTTTGAGCAGTACCTGGCGGATTACGTGTGAGGTGTTTGTCGCACGCACCGACGGCGGCGGCGAGTTCCAGGGTCGGGTTGCGGAGGTTTGCCGCAGACAAGGTATCAAGCAAGGGTTTACACCTCCCAACACCCCCAAGTACAATGGTTTAGCGGAGTGAACGTCGGGGGTGATCAGTAATGCCGTGCTTGCATCACGCATCCAAGCGAAAGAACTGTTCCCTGACGCACCAACCAGCCCCGGACTGTGGGCTGAGGCCATTTCCTGTGCATGCAACCAGCTGAACTGCACCGCAACTACAAGAAACCCTGGGCACAAATCCCCCTACGAGATGTTTCACGGTACTCCGCCGCTGATCGGGTCTACGTACCCGTTCTTTAAACCTCTCGTGTTGAAGTCGAGAAGAAAGACAAAGTCGAAACCCAAGGGAGAGAAAGAATGGTACTTTGGGCCCGCCCACAATCATCCTCGTCATTGCGTCCGCGCACTAACCGAGGCTGGAACCGTGATCACGACCCGAAATTTCACCGGGCACCACGTGCCCGCTGCTTTGCCCGCTCCCCCGCAGCTGCTGCCTCTCGCAGATGACGAGGAGGGCGGGGAGGACGATGGCATGTAGAGCGCGTCACGTCAAGGTGGAGGGGGGGAGAACGACTCAAGGAGTGAGTCCGACCTCGATGTGACGGAGGCTCGTGGGCCTGGGCACACGACACCGCCCGTGCGGGTAGAGGCGCCGGCGGTACCAGGCAACGGGATCAAAGGGGACGATAGTGGAGGTAGCGTCCCCCCGTCGCCCCATTCGGGAGGTAGCTTTTCTGGAAAAGTGTTCAAGGTAGAGCGTGCCCTCTATGGTCTGAACCAGAGTGGCCGTTAGTGGGGAATTCAGGCTGCCGATGCCCTCATCGAGAACGGGCACGAGTAGTGCAGGGTTGACCCTTGCGTTTTCCGTAAGATTGTTGACGGAGAGGTCGTAGGTCTGATCGTGATCAACGTAGACATCATGTTGACGGCGTCCGAGAAGCCAGAGGGGTTGCTCGCCTCCCTCCAGAACAGGTTTCCTGTGAAAGATATGGGAAAGTGCACGTGGTTTGACTGGTGTGCCATCGAGATGGATCTTGAGAGTGGAATTACCAAGCTGTCTCAGACGGCATACATCGAAATGCTGAAGCGGTTTGACGTCACTGCAACCGCTCCCACCGCCGCCGTCGCCGTTGCTGACCTAGGGTAAGAGACATGATGGGCCCGCGGTGGACAAGCCGGTGAGGGATGCAATCGGGTGCCTCATGTGGACGATGTTTAAGAGGCCAGACATCGCCCTGCCCCTGCACAAGCTCCAGAAGGTCGCCCACTCACCCATCGAGAGGATGTGGAACGCGCTCTTGCGGATCAAGTCCTACCCCAACGCCACGAAGGACTTCGGCATCAACTACGTACGAGGATCAGGGCTAGACCTAGACGTGCTTGTCGATTCCAGCTACGCCGACAATGAGATTGACAGGCGTTCGATGGCCGGGCTAGCCGTAACTGTAGGCGGTACCGTTGTTTGCGCAGCGACCAAGACGCAGCCCGTGACAGTTCAGTCAACCTCGGAGGCAGAGAATATTGCAGCCGGGGAGGGCATGAAGGAGGCGTTGTGTGTGCGTGGGTTTCTGTCGTTCATAGCGCCCCGAGATGCGTGGGGCGAAGATCAGGGTCCGTGAGGACAACGGAGGGGCTCTTGCCTTGGTGCAGAACCCTTTCAGCCCGGCGAGGAGCTCGGCGGTTCCATTTTATTCGCGAGCTCTTCATGTCGGGCAAGATCACCGCAGAGTATGTCCCGACGGGGGAACAGCACGCCGACATGCTGACCAAGGTCCTTGGTAGGGCCAAATTGGAGTACCACCGGAAGGCTCTGATGAACCTACCGATGTAGTGTTTGGTTTTGGGTTTTTGTGGTTGTTTTTTGCACTGGGCATGTATGACCATGGTACGTCACGCAGGAAGCGTTGGGCCCGCG
The DNA here is from genome assembly GCA_000310025.1 of Ectocarpus siliculosus. NCBI lineage: Eukaryota > Phaeophyceae > Ectocarpales > Ectocarpaceae > Ectocarpus > Ectocarpus siliculosus. Next base: position 453,224 of record FN649751.1, on the reverse strand, counting down.
CGTCGCCCGAGGCTGGAGCGTAGAGCGTTGCTTCGGGTGCGTAACCTGCGTGACAAGTCCAATTTGTCCTGCCTTGGTCTTGCCTTGGAAGTGCGACCGTTGGGAATCCTCCGTGATAGCGACGGTTTCTATGTTTTGGGTTTGTTGGCGAGAGTTTTTGGTCCGGATGGCCGGGTTTTCCCCCGCACCCATTGTTGCTTGGGCCCCTTCGGTAGATCTGCGGTATCCATGCCCCACTGATGGTGATTCACTCGCGTGAAGAACCGGGGAAGGTGTTCGTGTGTTTGGATACGGACTAAATTGATCTACCGGCAACAGCGGAGGGCACGCAGACAGGAGCTTACGTATACCTGAAGGTTACTATTATGTGTGCCCCCCCCCTCCTTCTGGACATTGCATGCATGGAGGGCCTACTTCTCCTGTAGCCACTCGCCGTATTATCTTGTCTCCTCTGCTGCTGTTGTGTCGGCGGTCTTCAGTCGTCACTGTTCCGTTGAACGTGCGATGTCCTTGTGAAGTCGATGTCCCCACAATAACGCACCCGTCCATTTCGTAGATTCTTCACACTCCAGTCTGCATGTCATCTATGTAGAAATGTATAGTGTCGAGGTGCCCTTTACCCAAGGGTCGACTGCAGCCAGTTAAGCCTTTGTGTAGTCTAAGATAAAAGTCTGTGTCATGTTCAGAACGGAAGTCTGTTCCGACCGAAGTCTGCCAAGGGCTGTGACAGAAGTCGAAAAGGCTTACACTCCTTGTCAGTTCAATTCACTTTACAGCTTACTTGCAGAGCAGAGATGTTGAGGGTTAGTTGGGAGTGGGCCTGGTGGTGTTCGCACCACCTCATGATCTCGCTACAATTACAGTCTTCTGATTAAAGGGGTGCAGAAAAGGGGTTGTAACGCTGGCTCTTTTTCCCATGCTTTATCCTATACAAAGAAAGAAAACAACCTCCCCGCCAGGGTTAGGTGTTGCATTCTATTGTCACCAGGAGAGGACACCATGAAGAGGCGTCGCGCGTGCTGGTACGCTCAGGTTTGCTGCTGGAGCTGAAATATCGAAAGTCGCAGCGGCCTCTGAAAACTGTCCGAAATCTGCGCCGGAACCAAGCGGCATGCAACATTTGTCACAGCCGTGCTCACCGCCACGGACAGTATACCCCAGAACCACGGGTTGTCAGCTGTAGCTAGTGGCATCAGTTACTGCTGTAAACCCGCAGTTCAGTGGATTGGAGTCAGTGGCGGCGAGCACGGCTGTGACAAATGCCGCTTGGTTCCGGCGCAGATTTCGGACTGTTTTCAGAGGCTGCTGCGACCTTCGATATGTCAGCTCCAGTAGCAAACCTGAACGTGCCAGCACGCACGACACATCTTCATTATGTCCTCTACTGATGACAATAGAATGCGACACCTAACATTCAAAATTGACCTTGTTTGAACGCCTTCCGTTTTGGTTCTTTTGACTAGAATTTAGAATGTTATCCTGATTTCAAAGGAGGCGTGTGGAAGTAGATGCGTGAAACGTATGTTTTGAGCAGCTTCTACCGCCGCCCTGTGCGAGAATAAACGATTTCTGTTTTTCGCGCTGCTTTCCTACTGGTCCGGTGTGTCTGTTGTGCAATTTCTGGTGCTTTTGTATTGTATTTCAAAACTTGTCAACATCAATGTTCGTCTTCTGCACCCCCTTAACTTCAATTCATCACGAGCTCCTTGCTGTAGCTCGTCCGTACATGTTACGTTCTACTGAGTTCTACCAAGGGTCACTTTGTCACACCGCATCTACGTATCATTGCCTACAGCAATATTACAGCTGCATCTTACTACTACCACAGCACTGCGCTGTACAGTTTGCTTCCGCATATTTTGCATGGGGCTCGATGTTTACCGGCTGCGTCAAACCCAGCACCTGTTCTTATATTCAAAGTTCCTATTTCGAGCATGCATCCACCCATGATCAACGGGGTTCTTGTTCCTCTTGTTTTTACGCCGGAGGCCCCATGTAGAGGGTACAGGTTTGTTCCTCTGGCTGACGCTCGTGATCTCTGTGGCAATAAAACAATAGCAATAAAAACGTCGTCCAACAGGACCTCTGAATCTAACACATTACAAGCTTCCACGATCCCCGTTGAGTGGAAACACGGACATGGAATCATGAAACCACGGAGGTCCACGAGAGTCACCTGTGTCACCCCAGGTTAGCTAGAAAATATCCTAGGGTTAGGGTTTTCCTGTGTCACGGACGGGAGGAGGTGTGTACAGCATCGACTAGTCTTCGCAGAGTGTGGAACGTTGGTGCCACTGTTCATTGGCACACAAGTCTGCAGAGTGTGGAACGTTGGTGTCATTGGCACCGATAAACAGGTTTTTGTGTGCTCCCAGGCATCATGGGCCAAGCTGGTTGTGATACACGTGCAGGATCGTTCCAAACGCACCTCCACGTGTGATGTGAGGTGAGTGTACGGTGAGACGGGGGGCACAAAAGTACCAGACACACTACGAACAGCTCAATATAGGAGCCGTTGGCGACAATGTAGTGTAGGTATCTGCAGGAAGAGTGGCAGTCTGGAACACGCACCAAGACGTCCTGACCATCTCTCAGCTTAGTCTCCTCCCTTCCTCATGGCTTGCATGAATGCTCCTCCTTTGCTGATAATCTCTTTTCATGCGGGTGCCGGAGTTCTGTCTCTCCGTATGAACAGCAGTAGATTGAACAGCGTGCCTCTTGTTTGCAGTTCGCGCCCTTCTCCATGAACCGCACTGTCACTTGAGCACCAATGAAATCGATCGAAAAAAAAATTCGCCCTGCCTTGCCCTGCCAGCTTTTTAGTTGCCCGCTCGGTTTTTGGAGTTGCCCTTCTCTCGCACACTTTGCCACTTCTCACGCGCTCCCCAACAGGCTCCACAGCCTCAACCCCAACCCACGAGCTGCATACCAAGGTAAGGCTCGTCCGACAGTGTAGGTGACGGTTAGGGTGTAGATAGGAGCTTTGAACTACGGCAGAGCTACAGCAGTGTCACGACATGCTTAGAGCCGTTGCCCTTGGATGTTATCCTCCGGGCTATTTTGTGCTTTGCATGTGCCAGATGATCTTGGGTGCTGAATCTACGCCGCTAGGGACCATCCACAGATGGCTTGAGCCACGAGCACACTCATGCAGGTTATTGTCCATGTACTGTACTGTAGAATGAGCCCGCTGTCCAGAAAAAGGCAACAAGAGGAAAAATAGCCGTCTCCGACCGCTCTCTCGTGCTGGTGTCAAACCTCAACTTGCAGTTGAGTCGGCGCGCGCATGAGCGGCTCTCACTCTCGTTTCTTTGACTTTCAAAATACCACCACCTCTAACAACGTTCCATCCACTCCCGCCATCTTTCGCGCCTTTTCTTGTTCCCGATTAAACTCCGCTAGAGCCTCGAATTGTGCTGACCCTAGACGTCTACTCTTACAGCTCTTTTTCTTGCCCGAGGGGAGCATCTGTCAAATGGGAGACACGGCGGTCGCAGCTGCACCCGTTGCGGATGTCGTCCACGGCGAGAAGAGGGAGAGAGCACACTCTGACATGGGTGAGCTTTTGAACAGCCCATCTGCAGCGCTGATGACGCTGGTGGACTGCGATCACCTCAACGATTTCAACGCTGTCTGCGAATACCTCGCGGTTCATGCGCAAGAGGTGAGATGAAGGCATTTTTTCGCTGGCTTTATTTTTATACTTAACCGAAGACAAAGAAAGAAAACAACCTTCACGCCGTATTGATCTGCGGGCTTCTACTTCGACTGTCATGTGTAGAGGAAACCATGAAGAAGCGTCGTGCGTCCTGGCACGTTCAGGTTTGCAACTGGAGCTGAAATATCGAAGGTCGCAGCAGCATCCGAAAGCAGAGTCCGAAATCTGCGCCGACACCAAGCAGAATCCAACTTTGTCACATACGTGCTCACCGCCAAGGACCAAACCGAGGTTGTAGCTATTTAAATAGTGGCATCAGCTATGCGGCGAGCACAAGCAGACAGTGGGTGTCGGTGTACGTTATTTGCGGAGATTGTATAGATTGTATACGGTACCACTATGACTATCGTACGACCCTCGATATCACCACATCTTTCACGTTTTATGGTCGCAATAAAAAGATTTGAATAATAAATTTTGACAGGGTCCGATTGCCCTTTGGAATAGATCTTGACCCCAAGATTTGTCAAAATTCAACATTTTTGGCAGATCTTGGAGCGGGTTGACAAATCTTGGTGGGTGTATGTGTTTGTGTTTTCGTCCTAGTTTTATGGCGACAGTCCCCCCATTTTTCGTGGTGAGACGTGTACTACACCTCTCAGTGTATGTGGAGTACTACACTTTTCAGTTCATTTTTTCGTACAACTACAACCATCCAGGGTCACACAGGAGGAGGTAAACACAAGGTTTTTTTTCTTCTTGTTATTTACTTTCGTGCCCCACCTTCCTCCTGAGGTGTGTGCTGACTTTTATTTTTCTCGCGAGGAGGGTCCAGATGCCCCTTCCCCTCATCGACCGTGCTAACGTCGAAGTTTGGTACTCACGACAGCTTTATTTTCAGCTATCTTTCGCTTTCACCCGCAAATTTTGTAATTTTTTCACACCGTGGGGATTCGAACTCACAAACTTTGCGACAAGCGATTTCAAGGTTGCCACTACACCACCGGGGCGACCCGTCCGGTGCGACGAGATGACCATAGGTCAGTCAACCGTATCGCCCAGAATGCTGTGGAATTTTCCCGTGGCACATTCTCAAGGGTCTCCAACGCACCGTGCCTGCACTGCTGGATCGACGCCACGGGCGCCGACAGCGGAGAAAACCGGTCATGGCGCGCGAAAAATACATGTTGGCCCTGGCTTGTTCCACGTGCGTCATCAACAGAGAGAACACATGTCCAACGTTGGGAGCGGACAACCCCCGTTCACGTTTGTTTCTCGCTCCGTAGTTTAAGCACCGAAGCCAGATCTTCGATGCTGATGCTGCCACCTCCACTAACGTTTCTCGTCGGATGCAAGTGGACGGTCGTGGGATGCTATTATCCAGAAATAAAGGCATCGCTGGCGACACAAACTGTTACTTAACTGTTGAGAGACCGTTCAAAGAGTTCTCTGGTATATTCTAAGTAGATTTTTCCAGCACAGCTCAGTAGTGTCCGACGCTTTTATCTCTTGACCGAATCACCCCACAGCCACTCCGGTTGCACCTGAAGCAGATCGGTGAGTGCAGAGGACAGCGCCAAAGGTTTGACCTCGGCACGCCTACTTTGTGAGATACGTGCACGGTTGCCAACGGCTCTGCGGTTGATGTTCTGATGGACAGCATTGGAACCATTTTGTTTCTCCGCCTGCATGAGGTCGTGGGCAACGTCTTTTATTTCGCACCCCAGGCGGACGCCCACCGCTAGTATCAACCCGTAGGGTTGAGATGATACTGTAGTGGGAGGGACGATAACTTGTACGACTGCGACAAGCTCAGTTTTCATCGCACCGTGGCATTTTCAGTGGACCAGGTGGCGGTTGCGCCTTTTTGTCAACTTCAAGAAGACGAGACGAACAACACGCCGCGCTGTCAACATTCCACAACATTCTAGACATTTCCCATTATCTGCGAAACAAATTATCTTCGCGGACACATGTCGCGAGCAAATCTTGGCTTGGAAACCAAACAATTTTAGCCAAGAACTTCTAGATAATACAACAGGGTCAAGGAATCCAGTTCTGGGAACATTCCTCAGAGCGGGAGAACATGGAAAGTAAATGGAAAGCAGCTTTCAAATATTCAGACGCCGCTTTTTCCTGGATCTCTTGCGCTTTCAGGAGAAGAAATGGATTTCAAGGAGGAGCAAGCAAATACCTACCACAACAGCAGCAGTAGTAGAATAGCCTGACGTAATCAAAACCGGGCAACACGGAAGGTGCTGCCGTGGGGACTCCAAAGCCGGCCAACGAAGGCCAGACCTACATCTGGGGGGAGTTGCTCTGCGTGTGAGAAGTGAGGTGTGGAGCCGTCTCTGCATCCCAAGCAAGCACGCGTGTTTGATTCTTCGTATCTGTCTGTTGCTGCTGGCGTTTTGGGCGAGAAAATAATAACCAGGCGCAGAGAGAGGAAGGTCAGTCCTGTCTGGACACGAAACACAGAACGCGTCTATCGTCATACATACGGTCTGTGATCAGCTACCACTATGACGGGGCGTGCGTCCTCTCTTGTTGGTTTCTGCTGGTGCTCTCTCTCTCCTCCTTGTCTCGTTCACACCCGGCAAGAAGAAAAATGAGGTTCCTTGACCATCCTTCTCACAGATTGGACTGGTGCAGCCCCCCAACTAAATGTGGTCTATGCCAACCTCCTCATCAACATCGTGCTTAGAAGTGCCGGTGCAGAGTGCAGAGAGAAACGTATCTGGCGCGGCGTGTGTGTTGTTTCGAACCCTATGACCGATCACGGCGGTTGTCCCGGGTTCGCGTGATGTTGCAGGTGGTGCGGGAAGTGCACGGAGAAGGGCAGCCTAGGCACCAGGGGCGTCTAACTATCGACAACCACAGGTGCCCACAAGACAAGCGAAATTGGAATACTGCTCAATATTCGCCCTCCTTCTGTACCTACCGAGCGGTAGATCAGGCGGAGATGTGTCGTTGTGCAACTCAAGCATTTACTGGCCCGGGGGGGGGCGCCGAGGGGTGCACTCATGCGCCAACTTCATCAGAGTCTCTGATCCGTCGGCCCTCTGTCGACCCCCGCCCACTCCTTTGCTGCCGAGCAGAGTGATGCTGAACTGTCCCCCCGCTCCGGAGGAGGGAGACTCTCACGGGCACATCCTCATGAAGACCATCTCCGAGAGGTCTTGCGAGCTGGTGAGTATCCCACGCCCATTTCTCAACCCATGCCCGCTGTACCCTCTCCCGTTCGCTGGTGGCGCGATACTATGGAGGGTGATATGTAGATCGACTTGTACTGATTTGATGCGATGGTTTTCCTTCGAAATAGGTGTTGGCCACATCGGCACACGAAGGAAATAGGGATAGGAATTGAGCGACGTTGATCATTTTTTAGTTTGCTAGATGCGGTTTCTCCTTCCAAGATACGGTGCGTTGTATGGTGTCGACATTGGCGAAACCATCTGTTTGTTTGAACCTCTACCCCACAGATTCACCCGCCCCCCCTCCCGCTTGCAGTTCTGTGGTGAAGCAGATGTTGTGCGTATTGATCAAGTAGCTGTTCCTTTGTGCGCCCCGCATGTTGCGCAAACGCGCGCCACTTTTTCTCAACGTTAGTAACAGATTGCCGACTACCATATTGTTTTCATCTGTGAAGGTCGGGCGTTTTCTCTCCGGCATTCGCTCTGTTGATCACCGCCCAGGCGTGAGTTTTGCTTAAGGGTTGATGCACTCAGTCTGATCTGGTAGCCCAATGCCGATCATTGATCATGGCCGAAGGTGCGTTAGACCCCCCCCATCTCCTACTGGAATGGACCCATACGCTGGATTTCTCGACGTAGACTTGGATGAGGAACAGTATGCCAGCCCGAGGTGAAGGTTTTCCCTTTCGCTGCCAGCACTCGTTCAACTCCTTGATACTTGATACCCACCACAGGGGTAGCATTTTGCAAGAAATTTTCTCAATTCGAATCTCTTTCACTTCCTATTGGCCGCGACCGATGCCTCTGTCCACCAGGTCGTAGATACGCACCGGGCCTAGCAGGCGTTCTATAGCTTCCATCGCCGTGAATGGCACGTATCCGAATCCTGTGGCTAACGTTCGTGACTTGTTCGCGTTGCCTTGTGCGGATATTTCACCACCAACCCAGTCTCCTCCGCCCCCCTTTCTTTTTGGGCTCAACCACTATTTTCAACGAATTCCCAGGGCATTTCGATGAAACGCGAGTTCCGCGTGTGCGATGAAGGAGACAAGATGCACGTTCGGGAAGACATCTGCAAGGGGGGCGACACCATGTCGCACACGGAAGCCCACATTCCGAAGAAATTCGCCGCGACGAAGAAGTAGCTCTGGTTGGCATGGCATGGCGTGGCATGGCATGGCGTGGCATGGCATGGTAACTTCACGTAACGCACCAAGTGATCTTCGGAGGCAGCCCGTTGTGCGCCTTCTTTTGTCTACGAAGTATTTTTGCGAGCATGGGAAGCGAGGCGAGCTCGGGGCAATGTGCTGTCGGCCGTGCTGGCCATAGTAGCATGTAGCGTTGCGTTCCGCGCAAACGCGACGTACGGGAAAACTGTAATGCAATGGCGCCTGCCCCGTTTTCGGGCTGAGTTGCGTTTCAAGTCCTTTTTTGGGATACCTCGTATTTACAGGCTGTCGCCTGTATTGGGAACGTATTGGCTGCAGGCAGGAGACTCGGGCCTTGCTGGGTAGCAGATAGAGCGTTTCGATGGTGTAGACTAGAAGTGAATCATGGTCATGCCATGGAATTATCACTAGACTTGCGAAATAGAGTGCGGCGCTTGGAGCGTGAGAGTGGTAGACGTCGAAGGGAATCGCAGATGTTATCGCTGTTGTATGTTTTGCCTGTTGGGATGTTTGTGCGTAATAGTAGAGGTATCAGGCAATTGGTGGGCACATGCACAGTAAAAAGCGACGTATAGCATGATGTCCTATACACATCAATGGCACCAAGAAGCTCGCGCCACGTTGACGGAAAGTGCCGGCAGCTGCCAAAGAGTTTGCGACGTCGGCGAGATCTCTACGCTCCCAAAGTTCGATGCATCTTCGGGGCTTTCCGGTAGAGTTACGTGTTAGGGAGGCCTTCAAAAACCCTTCAAAAACGCATTATATGAATGAAGAGTTCCTGAATAGTAACTCACCCAACAGCCATGGGAGGCCACACCTGTTGCCTTACCTTTTTGGTTCTCTCCTACGTTGCTTGAAGCGAATTTCTCTCATCGAAAATGCCGACAAGCCACGAAATGCGCCAAAATCAGAACAACTGAAGTCATGACAACGAAAGCTTTTCTACCTTGTTTCCAGAAAAAACGCGGGACTCGCTACTTACACTAATTCTAGGTCCGACAGGGAGGACGCGCTTGGAAGGAAATTTCCACCGAATTCTATCGCCTTCGGCGCATTTCTGTCGGCGGCGTCTGCACTTCTCGACCAATATTTACCATGTCCAACGTCGTGTCAGTACGTAGCACAAGTTTGTCATCTTTGAACAACAAACTGAAGCGAAACTCGCCAGGAACCTTCCGAATGTGTGGCAAACGTGGCGAAAACAATCAATGTTTGCCCCTTCAAACCGTCGACATGGGAATGTCATCAACAGACTTGCCTTCTTCAGAAGACTCTGCTACTAAGCCAACTAGTCTGCGTTGAGAAGGAACGCTTTACCCAACCCCCAATACCCTCCCCGAACGCAGCAATAAAGGAAGGCCCGACGTACAGAGCTCAACTTCGTGGATGTTTCACCCTAATGTCTCAACAGAATACTTGTTTATCGCGGGCCCGTTCTGCAGCAGACACATGAGCTATTCAACCAATCCGCGCCATCAGGTGACGCAAACGTCAACGCGAATGTCACTCAGGTCCTGCCTGCAAACAAACATGGAAACCACGCTGGGCTCCCGGCCTTGCACAATCAATACCAACATTGACCTCCCAAGTCGGAAACGTCTTGAACAGCAATCAACGACACACAAATCAGACGGTTAGCTGGCGCTACGAGCTCTCTACCAGTAAAGATCAGTAACCTCGACTCCGAAGTCGTCCCCCATCCCCGCAGCGGCGTCGCCCCCAGCGCTGACCGCCAATGTGGACTGCGGCAACACACACCGCTCCGCCGCTGCCGCGCCGCCTGGCACTCGAATGATAGTCTGGTCGCTTCCTCGCCCGCCTTCCTCAGGCACAAGTTTCCTGTTGCTGCCTCCGCGGCTGTTGCTCCTGCGAAGGGCGGTTAGGCTGGATCCGGCGTTGTCCGCGTCTGATGTAGAGCTAGATTCTCGCGAAATGGCCGCCACCATGGCCTTCCCGAAAGTCTTGATTCTCCGCTTCAGTGGCGAGGACTCCCCGCGGGGTTTCGAGTCCTCTGAGTCCTTGCCGAGCCTTGTTGCAACCTGGTAGCGATGACGCACGAAAACACCAAAGAGGCACCCAAGGTGAGGAGGAAAGGGGTCATGACAGACAACAAGCCGCAGCGCGTGGACTTGCGCACATACGCGGGAAACGAATCCCTCATCCTTAGACGCACCACTTTCAGGTTTGTCACAAAAGCCGCACTACCGTGCTGCGACACGATAAGGCGGGTACCCATAAGACACGCGGGAAACCGCGGATGGCGGTTCCGCAACGATGGCAGACACAGCGCCACTCCAGGAACGTCTCAGCTTCGAGTTGGCCAATTATCCAGGCGGGGTGAGAGATGCAACAGAGACCTACGACCCAGCGACCGAAACGAAAGGAATAGTCGCTCCACGCTGGCAACTCAACCGCTCAACGCAGCAGCACGAACCGCAAGAACACCACCCAACTCCACTGGCGCCCCCAACGTTGTCAGCATTCGGACGCTTCGTGCAATTGCGTCAGAACGAACGACCAGCAAGAATGAGACAAAAACAAAAGGCGGCAACATTGACAAACATTCCCCGATCAAATCACACGAGCCCTGGCGCAACGTCTACCTGATCAGCAATCATGTACGCCACAGCCTCGACCGTGATCATAGGGTTTATCCCGAGCGACGTCGGGAAAACCGAAGCGTCCGCCACGAACAGCCCGTCGCACTCCCACGACTCGCCGGACTCCCTCAGAGGCCCGTCTTCCGGGTTGGCACTAAGGCGGCACGAGCCCATTTGGTGAGCTGAGTACAAGCCAGCCTGTGGGTGCAAACGTCGACACCTTGGTAAACAGTGGATTTGCGTCTTGCTGAGAGGCCCGCATTTCCCGAAGTAAGGCATTTCCAGGGACGCACGATAGAGCACAGGCACTTCGCTGTACTGCCATCGTTTTGGCCATCATCAGGTCAACTACTTCACGTGTAATTGCGAGCAGATATGTGTTCGACTTCCTTTGAGCCGACTTCTTGCATCATTTTGTGCCAATGCCGACATCAGATCAATTTGATTGTTCCAACGAGTAGGCATAAATATGTACGTCAAATTCACTATTTCGCTCCCAAAGCTTCTTTGGTGCCAATAAATGTCTGCACCAGATTGATCTCCCATTAAAAACGCGTCCGCGGAGTTACGGGTTCCTTTGCACGAGTGGCCACACCACTTTCCTTCCCTCGCTAAGGGTCATGCAAATATTTGTGAAATCCTGTATGCCAACGCATACGTTCAACACGAGGGAGAGCGCGCCGTGATTGGTTCTCACTGCTCTCGTCGTGGTCGTCCTGCACACTGGAAATTGTTCTGGGTTCTATTGGATGCACCTGAAATCTTCCCGCAGAACGTACAATAACGTTCCGCGACCACACAAAGACACAATACCACGGCACAACAGACAGGTTCGAAAACGGCTTCTACCAATTAGAACCTACCCACCAGGGTTGGTATCCGGACGGCACAGCGTGACGAACCGTGAAACATGCACAGATCGCGCCAGTTGCACAAGGGACACAGATAAAAAAAGAAGATAAAATCCAACGAGGACCCGGTCCACACCTCGTTCAGGGTGGTGCCGAGCGATTCCATGGCCTCAACATACCCCTCCAAGTCTTCATCTCCCTCTTTCCCATCTAGGGCCAGTCAGCACAGAGAGTACAACAAGAACAAAGCATTGGCACAGGCAGGCGGCCGGCGCTTATGATGTCCATATCATCGACTGCGATGGGGGGAGGGAGGGTCGTCAGGGGGTTCACGGGTTCATGTGCATGGCCACATTATGTCCAAGGACACTGCGGCAAGAAGCTAATTGAGAAGAGGGCGACCCTAGAATGTACGGGAAACGTCGGGTACCCGACCGAACAGGGGCGCCAAGCCCTTTACCCGCGGACGATTAAGGACTCCTTTCTACGTTAACCCTTATACTTGCTTACATCTCATGGCGGGTGGTATTGTGCTCGAGTGTTGGTTTGTCGACGCAAGCGAGCTATATCTACACACCAACCAACACGAAAAATAAACATGCATGCTTGGACTAGTCCTGAGAAGGGCCAAACATACGTCGGGACCGTGGGCGTCACAAGTGAATTGTTGCAAGTGAGGGGTCACCGCACCTGTGGGACAAAACCACGGAGCTCCCTCATGTGCCGGTATCAGAAGGGATGCCCCCGCTTTCCGCATCATCCGGAGCTATTCAACAAACGAAGATGAAAACAAGGGAAACAAATGAAACTGAGACCGCTGAAGGCATCAAGTACAACATAATCGGTTGCAGCCGATCGGACTGACGTCGGAAAAAACGAGAAGGCGTATTAGGTTCAGCGGTGCAACATGGCATTTGGAATGTCCACGAGCAGTTGGAGGGGCTCAAGCACCACAGGGGAAACCAATGTGTGTGCACGCTGCTACTGGTGAGAACCCGTGAGCACGCCATTCTTGGTCCACAAAGCACCGCACACAGTCAACTGCTGACATTGCAAAAACGCTCTGCACGGTGATCTGAACACTGACAAGCTCACCATTTCTGATCTTCCCTGGAGGATGACCTGGCTATCCTCCTCACCAAGAGCGTACCTGAAATACGCGAAGTGTTGCAATGCAACCACAATAAGCCGAGATGAGCAAACTGACGCGTACCCTTCGTTGCGATAACTTGAAAGAGAGAAAAATAAAAGCGCTTACCTTCTGGCACACTGCATTCGTCAGAACGGTTTTCAACTGAAGACATACAGCAACAGAACCACCGTAGACTGCCACACCAAATTCAACAAGAACAACGTCATCAACAACAACATCAACAACATCAACAACGCGGTGACAACAAAAAAATGCTTTAGAAACATAGCGACGCAAAATAAAATGTCAGCGAACACAACTGATCAACCGAGCAACGAGTGGCGAGCCAGTAGATATCATATGCAAGCATTGAAGAAAACATAGTTGCTGGCGAAAGCTCGCGGCATAGTGCTTTCTACACAATCGTTTTCCGCAACACAAGTCGCCCGCACAAACGTCTTCCGAAACACTTGGATGTCCACACAAATTTCTCCCGTACACATACACATGTCCGACACGCATGTCTGCCTTGAGCGACTTACTTGACGACGGGATCCCCCCGTGGTCCAAGTACAACGCGATTAGCATTGCTAGACCGGTCTCTCCCAATACAGATGAAAATGCTAGTCTCCCGTGCCATGGACACTAGCATCCTTTCGTTTCAGGGTATCGCAGAGAGGTGGGGGCAGGGGAGGGCGGCGGGGAGGGTGGGGGGGTTCTAAGGAGGCCAAGGTCGGGTTCAGCTGCAAAAAGAGAGGAACCCTTGAACCACTGGAAACTCCCGAAATGGGGACGACGATACCGAGGGCGACGGAACCAAGCAGGCGACAGCGACGGCGAAACGGCAAGCCATGAAGCGAGCGAGTGATAAATACGGAAGTAGAAGATACAGCAGGGCCTCCTGCGATAAACGAGCAAGCCGAGAGTCAGGTAGAGACGGTTGGATGGTAGGATACCCCGGCATTTCAGGACAGAAGGGAGCAACACCGGAAGCAGGAGAGGGCGTACGTTCGGTGTGTGGGGGCGATAGTCGACGGACCTCGGCAGGCTGCTGCGGCGAAGAGAGCGCACCACGCCAAGCACAGCACCAGTTTCGGCAGTTCGACAGGCAAGCTCTCGAAGCAACGGTGGTGGGTGGGCGTCCCACGCAAACCTACAACAGGCTTTGTGAGACGTGATGTACCGGCGGCAAACACGATGGTACGACGCGGCCCAAAATGTACGGGACGAAACCTATCAAGTAGCAAAATTTCCACCTGTGGGTGAGTGCATCGTTCCACGGCATCACAAGCCCCATGAGACCCGGGTGAGATGGCGGCGCTTCGATGACGCAGCCGTAACCTGCGAACAAAAACGGGGGCGAGTGTATAGGAGCCAGTCCATGACTAACGTGGAGGCGGCACTGCCTTCAGCAGCAGCCCTTGTCGTGGGATACCGCTACTTATCATTCTTAAGATAGACACTGACCCAGTGCCCTAAAAGAAACGCCTCGATAGTAGAACCGCCCCTACGCCCTGTCTACGAAAAGAGAAACCCGCACTCAATTCCTAGCTGCAGCACCTTACGAAAGGTACGACCTGATCGTGGGGGCGTTCATGTGCATGTAGTATCCACGGGCTAGGATTAGAAAATACATGTTGGTTTGGCTATTGGTGACGCCGTTTCGGGTTGATCTTTTCTTGGGAAAGGAAAAGAGCTGCTTCTTGGCAGACAGCGAAACACGCCGCCGGCCTCAGTCAACCCAACATAACCCTGGTGTATCACGTCAAAGGTTTTGACGTTGGTTCTCAGTGTTGCGCTACCACGCCCTGCCTGTCCCCCGATTGCGTTGCCTTCACGTTGTAGCCCTTTGGCCTTTCGGAACGTCCTCTGTGCACGAACCTCACCTCCATCGAGCCGCATCAAGTCCTGTACGTACACGCCCATCATCACCCCCCGCCCCACCCCAGGCACCCGGGGACACGAGCCATTCGTCCCCTCGCCTGATCCCACCTCCGCTTCCAGCTTCTGTTTCGCGCTCGCAGACGCCTTGGATTTCGCCTGAAACGCCCCGCCGGCAAGCAGGCCAATGCGGGTGAGATGCGGTAAAGCACGGTGAAAACTTGGGGGAAAGAAACGTCGCACGGCGTGTATGAGTCGTGTGCGTGCTATGCAGACTCTCACCAAACCCAGTTATAAACGGTTAAGCCATGAGCACATTGCGTATATGTTGCGCACATGTTGTGCACGCATTTGTTTTGTGGTTATCGGATCTATTCCGGGCATCGATCGCGACACTTTCGGTACAATTCTGGACGAACCAGCCGGGGTCACACAGGAAGGAGGGCCACATAAACGTGTTACTGGTTGTATTCTCCGCGTTCCTGTTGCGGTGCTCGCCTTGATTTCGATCGCGAGAAGGATTCAGCCGTTCCTTTCCCATGTAGGCGGTGAAGCAGTTTTTTCCGTGAAAACCAATTATTCCTTTCCACGTTGTTTATTGGGCGTGTTGTGAGAATAAATCCCAGTTCGTGTGATTGCACCGCGATTCGAACCCACGTCCCGAAGGTCAGAAGGTTGCGAGGTTACCAACTGAATGCCCACTGTTGTGTGACCATCTATCTACATTGCACGTCTATACGTTCTTCCACAAATATTACGCATGATGAGAGGTAGATTGCGAATCATCGAGACCTGAAGAAAAGAATCTCGAGGTCTGCAGAACGACCTACAGAAAAGACCAAGGGCACCAAAGGAATCGTAAACCTGTCTCCGCACAAGCGTGCAGACGAAAAAACCCGTCGAATAAAACATTGGCAGTGGTTACCACTTTGGCGGCGTCGGTGATCTTCATGGCAGAACACTGCTTGTGTCCTAACCGCGCAAGAAGCACCAACCTAGCACGTAGCCAATGCACCAATCTAGGATCCGGTCTAAAAGGACCGAAAAACAGAAAACCCATACATAACTGCTCCGACAAGATCGGCGGTGCCGCTTTCGCATCATCACCAAGCGGAAGCCTTGTCCGGGAGGACAATACGCACACTTTCTGTTTGGGTGGGGGTAGCCAGGTTTGAGTTCTGATCTGGTTCAAGAAGAGTTGCGGCGCCCGAAGAATCTACAGCAGCACTCGTTGACGTACATACACCAAAATTGCAACAAAAACAAGCCAGTGAACCGCGCCTGCTTTCCCGCGGTACCCGCCGCTGCCGCCATCGAACCGCCCGTGGAACGTTTCGGGTCGTCCTCCCCGGCCCCATGCTCGCCGTCGTAGTCCTCAGGAAAAACGCCTCCGACGGCGAGCACGGGATGCAAACAGAGGTGGCGGCCTATCATAGGGTGCTTAAGGCCGGAGCGGAGAAGGATAGCCGGAGTGTTGATTGCGCCGCCTGAGACGACCACCGCCCGCGCCCGGACCGTCAGGGAGGCAGCCTACAGACGGATGTGGGTGCAGGGACGGTTAAACGTGGGTGATCAATCAGACTTACAAGGGCCCCGTTCGGGTTCAACTCGGACGCTAGTCTACGGAAGGATTTTCTTAGGACCAGTTGCACGCGGCACGTCATCATTCACAACCCCCATCAAGACGCTAAACAGATGGCCTTCTACGTGGAACGAAACGTTATTTTGATATGACAATTCCGAAGACCGGGTCACAGACGCCAACAGGCAACCGACAGGCAACGCCAAAGACGTGTCCGGCACGAGGAATTACGAATTCGCAACAGGCGGAGCAGGTGCGTCGATCTTGATAGAGACCACGAGACAGTTCGAAACGGCCCAAACCCTTCGTTTTCCTGACAGCCTAGACTTCAGGGTTGCAACAACTGCCCCCATTGTGAGGTGCGGACTGACGAAACTTGCAACCGCAAGAGCGATCCTACTTTCAGCCAACAGTTCCGCAGCACGAAAGGCGTACACTTATGGTGAAACATTGACAAAAACTAAGCGACGGTGCGGATGCCTTACCATTCCACCTCCATGTGGAGAGACTACGGCCTCGACTCCGGTAGCCCTGCCAGCATCCATGAGCACTCGTTCAACCTGCTATGCCATGGATTGCCACATAGTGATTGTTTTCAGATCTTAAGCGGTCAAACGACACGCTTGGCGCTACTCTGCATTCCCTGGCCATAATCACACGAAGTTTCGACTCGCTGGGACCCACGGGGGGCGTGAAAACGCTAGGTACCCGTGGCACTTCCTAAGGTCGTGAGGACTGTGCACAGCGGTGCCTATTTTTGCAATCGATACACACACGGTAGGTCGTCTGCGCTTGCCTTGGCGTGGGGCACGAGGATGATATTGCCGGAGTCCAGTCCATCTTGCAGCCACGTAACCTTGATTAACACGCGAGAGGCAAGCGGAAAAATAGCAAAAAAAAACGTCGGGGGGGGTGGGGGGTAACTAGCAGCTGTTCAGGGGTCTGGTCGGCGCCTGGAGCCAGCAAATCTCCACGCCCCCAACTCCAAGCCGCGCCGAAGTGATCGATTTCCGGCTTTGTAATCGAGCCCGAAAATAACCGGCACCACTTCCCAAGAACAACGGGCCGCAAGCCGCCAGACACTCGCGGATGCACATGGCAGTACCCTTCGCAAGCAGTTTCCCAGTATGTTACTCCTTCCCCGCGATTTCAGCTCTCTCTCTCTCTCGTTCTCTCTCGCTCTCCCTCTCACGTGTGTTGATTGCTTGCTGCCGTACGCACAGCCGTGCAAGCAGCTTCCGCAGTCGACGCAGTCTTTTGTGTTGGTGGGAACCGCCCTCGGCACGCGACCGGACGCGGCGGCGCCGTTCCAGAGGCTAGACTGGTGCTGATTTACCCTCAAGGAGGCGTTTGGCACTGGAAAACCCGGGGCCCGGTGCGAATTCCCGATGTTGACCTGTGGGAGCGGGGGGGCATCAAACGGCGGGTCACGAGGTGTATTGGTGTCACTTTCACAAGTCCAGCTTGGGACGAAACCGCGCGGGGTGGGCTGGGTCGAAAATGGGCACGCGTGATTTCTGTGAGTGGTATCCGGAACGATACCGAAACCCTCCCCCAAGATGAGAGTGGTGGACAAAAAAAAACATCTCGCACTCGTGCACGTGGATAAAGAAGCTCTGCAAGCGGGAAAATACCTCCGAAGTGTTGAAACTTGATCCCGCGAGGTAACGCTTTCGCACGATATCTATCACCTGGTACACTACAAGCACCCAGCTCCCCGATCTACGCCTAACCAGGCCGCCCAAACGCCCCGGCGAGTCGCGAAAATACACCTCTTAGAGAGCGATGGCCATTGCACAGGAAGAACCAAGGATTCCTCGTTCTGGTCAAGGTGCCCAAGCTACCGAACATTACGTCGATTGGCTCACCCCCAGTCTCGAGCACACGGCATCCAGGGCGTCATCGAAGGGTCCACCTGGTTCGAAGCTCTTCAAGCCCAGCTTCCGGGACCACTCTAGTCTCACGTGCCTGTTGTTGAGACATGCACCGCAAGTTCCACGCGTGACGCGACATAGAGACAACCATTGCTCCACCCGCCACGTGTCACCCATCCGACAATTTCTCAGCCCTGCAAAACTATCATAGGGTTATTTTGACCACCATTGACCAACGGCGCGTTTGGGGCATCAGAAGGGGGCACGGCTGTAGCCGGGAACGAACCGCTGCTGTACTTCCACGATGTGATGTAGCAACAACCAGCAACCCAACAGCCCCCTTCGAAGAATTATTACGTACAGCGCGAGGTGACTACCCCGATAGACGGCCACCGCTCCAAGTGTATTCTTTTGGGCCTGAAAGGACGCCATGTACCGACTGCTGGAAACAAAAACAATTCGGTCGGTGCGGTCAGGAGCAACGCGCCGAACAAGAGTTGACCCCCCAGAAACATCAAAACTTGGACACAAAACCAACTTTGATGCCGCGGCGTATTTGAGCTTGCCGGCGTCATCCACCCTTCCGCCTCCCGGCCTTTCTTGTAGTGCTCCAGAACCAAACACACGCAAGTGCGATGGCAACACCTACCCTTTGGGGATGCACGAGTTCTCGCGCCACCACGGGAGATAGCGCCGACCCAACGAAAAGGCAACATGACAGATCCTCGCTGATTCTTTCGGAAACCCATTACATACAGCATCATTCCGTGACAGCGTTACCGGAGAGCAGCGACATAGCAGCAGTTTCAATTCCCCGAAAAGATAATTATGGGACGCTTTCCGAGCACAACACCCGAAATAGTACCTAGGGGTGCGGAAGCTGGCCGCCCAGTTCACTGTCGTGCCCCCTCCGACGCAGGATCCTGCAAGAATGACCACAGCTCCGCCTTCTGTTGCCAATACACCCTGTTGAGGTTTACCGTAAAAACATGAATTCATGTACGCACATACATCACGCGATTGCTGTTTCCATTGTCGTTGTCGTCGTCATCTCGTCGTTGTTGCCGGTGTTTGCCACTTCGACACAGCCAACCTAGGCAGCACAGCTCCTGCATGCAGTCGTCCCTGCAACCATCGGCGCAATGTTGAACGACCTCGCCGCAAAAAAACAGGCTGCGACACGGCTCTGGACACGACAAGTAAAATTCAGGAACCCATCGTGGGCGGTCATCCAAAAAAGTCGTTTGGCCGAGCGGCAGAAACTGCCGACGAGCTCCGATTGCACCAAACCCGCCGACGCACCAAACTCTTCCTCTCCTTTGCACTGCGAAAGGGTAAAACCCACAAGCGCACTTCGCTAAACATGAAGAACACACACAACACAAAGGTTAACGTTTCATGCTGCAGCCAACAAACCCCTCACCTGACCCTCATACATGTCCTTGTACGCCTCCATTTCGGAAAACCTGGCAAAGTCGTGTGCGCCGTAGAGTCCCCCTTTCTCCAACACCGCCACCCTCAAGCCTCGTGCGGCCAGTGCGCCAGCCGCGCACCCACCGCCCGCCCCCGACCCGACGACCACAACGTCAACCGTGAGCTGCTGCGGCAGGGTTTCATGTGGTGATGTCGGAGCAGCACTTGCGCTGCCGCT
The DNA here is from genome assembly GCA_000310025.1 of Ectocarpus siliculosus. Lineage (NCBI taxonomy): Eukaryota > Phaeophyceae > Ectocarpales > Ectocarpaceae > Ectocarpus > Ectocarpus siliculosus. The sequence goes on along the minus strand of FN649751.1, from coordinate 433,632 downwards.
GGTGGTGCCAGACGAGGGCAAGAAGGCACCGGCTGTGGCGGCCGCGCTGCCGCTGCTCTTGCTTCGGGGGCGGGAGAAAAACTTGGGGGGAACGTCTTCGGGCGCTGGCACCCGTGATGGTGGTGCCGCCGCTGCCGTTGCCGAGAATGAAGGTGGTAGGGATGACGCGGGAGATGGAGGGTTGCTATGGCTGTTCGCTGATAATGACGTCGATGGACGAGGAGCCGTGGACGCCACTGCTGCCGCCGCCCTCGCCGTCTGGGAGACCCTGTCCTTCACCTGGTCGCGCAAAGCGGATAAAACAATGTAGCAAAGCGGAGGCAAGTAGAGGAGGAAAGGACAGGGTCATGTTCCACGTAGACACCAAGCAGCGAGCAAGCGGCGCCTCCTCGCAAACGCAAGAAATCGGATTCATGTCATATTCTTCTTGGTGCGAGTCTCCGGCACACGCTGCCTGAGGGTGACACTTGTGCCCGTAAGCGACCAAACTACGCTGCCGCACCTTTGCTCCTGACCACAGTCCGGGCCTCACGGCAGCTGCGGCAATCGGATCGGGGCGTTGCCCCGCCGACGATACTGCAGGGGTCTCGTCCCGAGCGAAACGGTGGTGTTGCGGGTCGTACCGGATGTCGATCCAGTTAGGGTTTGTCTTGATCTTGGCTAGCGCCGCTGTCGACTCCGCCCCCGATCCCTCCGGGTGAGAGGGTTTATGGTGCACCTCCGGATGTGCGCTGAAGAACAGAGAGCACGTGAGCCGCTTGACTCCCTGAGCGAAAGAGAAAAGTAAGGGCATACTGGTGTCCCCGAAATATTTGAGATGGTCGTTGTCGAAATGCTCTCTCGAAAATCCCTGGCCGCGATTTACTGGAAAGCAGCCCATTCATCAGTCACTGCCTCACACATGAGTCGAGAGATTTCCGGACGATCCTCCACGCGCTTCCATTCTCAGCACAGCTCACAATAGATAGGGGTTAAGGGTTCAGTCACGGACAATGCCTCCTTACGAAAGGCAAACCGAAGAATTACCTGACACACAGACATATATCGGCCGCGATCTAGTCCTCTCTCGGACACCGTGGTGGCCAAAAGCCCAGCTGTTGATAACGCACCCACAATGTATCCATACCAACTCCACGAAGAATACCAGACCACGTTCTCACTTGGAAAGCATCACGCAACGGACGTATTCGCGACACGGACCACCTCTTCAGCACGCCATGTCGCGCAGCGAGGCTCTGGGACTGAAAAGGCACCGCCCTCCCCGTGAGAACGAACGCCCCCAGCCGGGTGCTGAGCACCCGAAACAGTACTCGAAGGCCTGAGCGGGAGGGACACGCGATGGTCGAAAGGAAAAAGAACAATCTTCGAGTTTATGAAAAAAAATCTCTTTGCGCGTGGCCTGCATCAGCCTTTTCTGTGACCCCGGCTGGCACACCGAAAACAGAACGAAACGTGTAGACAGGCGCCCAGAAAAAAAGAACGCCGAACACGTACGACACCAGATTCAGGTGCACCCCGTCTGAAACCACAAAAAGAAGAAAAAAACGTACAGCGGAGTGGTGACAGCTTCGCGGTACAGCATGGCCCAGAGCTACCGCACCACCATGTCAAGGCGTCGCGGGCCCGGGAGGCGGCTTCTTGTTAGTGCACGGCGAGAGCAACCCATCAGCAGTCGAGGTAGCGTGACCTATCGCTGTTTGCTGTTTCCCGAACGTCCGGCACGGGGAAAATGCAGCGAGCTTGTTCCGCATGCGAGCGAACTCCAGCAAAAACCTTGAACGCATTCTCCCGAGAGCACCGCTCCTACACCTACTCCCGCAAGAGGAGCTCCAACAGCCCTTCGTTAGGACAAACCTGAGCGCTCCTCTTCCGAAATGTTGATCTCGAAGGCCTGGGCAAGGAGAACCGCCACGCCGACATCAGATCCCGAGCGGCCGTACATCGCTAAGCAACGACGAACGAGCGTTCGCGTGTACGCCTCCACCTTCACCGGGAGTTGTTCTTGACTGCAGTTGTTAACGTTAGGCCTCTTCCAGGCCAGGACTCCCCCTCCTCCTCTTCCTCCTCTACCAGATGTCGTATTGCCCCGTTCCCTCGGGCCGACTTCTTTTCGGAACAGGTTTGCACGGACCATAGCAACCATCTACAAGGGGAGGTTCAACGGCGCGAGCGCGGCAGCATGCACGGCAGGTGCAGTTCAACTATCGACAGTGAGGAGAAAATCTGCAAGGCACACTCTCGCGCGATGGTGAGGCCGAGTTGCCGCTTAGAATCATTGCGAATATGGCGGTAGAAAATACTGCTGTTTGGCAGAGACACCGCCAACTTGGCGCCATTGTCAAAACAAACTCCAGGGGGAATTCCTTCTGGAGTTCGCAGAGAGGGATTGAAGTTCCCATGGGTTTAACTGACGGCCTGTTCTCAACGGAATATCTCGTTGATTGTGAGAACTTCGACACAATGGCGGGCGGTACACTTGCGGCGGGCCGCGGGAGAGGCCATGTGAACAGAACACCGATTTATTTCCTGCCAAGAGCGATGGTCAAGACTACATGCTACCGCTACGCTGACGCAAGGAATCAGAAGGTTCATTGCCTGCGCGATGGCCACGCGGAACGCATGCGTAGATGGTACAAGTTTGGAAATTCGCGGTTCAGACAGGTACTCTGACATTCGAACGATATTCGTGACAATTCCTCACGGTGTCCTACACCTCGCAACACCGCCGTACTGCCGTTCATTGGATGAAACCGCCTAGTGGTACTCTCTATGCTTGTTCAGAGGCAACGTGGCGAGGCAGAGAAAAGAAGTGCGTTCAGAATACCATCGTCAGAGAACCAGATATACCCCCCCCACTGCCCCATTCATCTACCACAACAATAGGTAGGATACCGATCAAGCTTACGTATCGGGCTGGCACAAACACCTGGAAGTACCACGGAAAGTAGAGGGATGCTTTGCAAAGCTAAACGGGCTCTGCAAAAACCTAACGAGACTGCCGCACCCTCCTGGTACCCTTTGTCGAGGCTCTGTCTTTTTCCGTCGTGCAAGTTTCGGAATAAAAAGGCACCTATGTAGAGAAAACATACCCTGCGAACGGACACATAGCAGCACAAAGCAGTCAGTGGCAATTCTCTCCAGCGCTCTATTTTTAATAGCAGAATACTCTGTGCTCCATCTTTGAGGACTAGCAACCCTGTGTTTGGTTTGCAGGGACTCGTAGTCCCCTGCGGAGAGACATATGTTTGAGGAAGGGGAGAAGAGTAGGTTACTGGTGTAGAACTGCGAGATGCTCTGGAACGCTCGATCCTTTCGTACGCATCGTCACGAACCAACAAAGAACAGCCTGTGCAGTAGAGCGCGGAAACACATATTTACGTACGCAGAGGGTGTAGGGTGTGTTTTTTGGAAGTTGTGGCCTGCGACGAGCGGCGCCAACGGCTATGAACGACAAACGAAGAGTCATGTTCGTATGTATGACCTGTAGGGGTCAAAAATTCGATCGAATAGTCCCTGTTCCCCCACCCAGTCGGCCTTCAAGGCCGACCACACCACCACACAGGCAATTCGTTGATCATCCGCAGAGTTTCGGGGTGGTTTGTGGCGCTCTATCTTGTCCCTCTGCAGCGCATTCGCCTACCGCACCCTTTCTCTGTGTCGTTCTCTTCTGCTCCAGTTTTTTTTATGGTGGGCTCTTGCAAACAAGCCAAAAATACAAGGTGGGTGCGGGGGTTGAACCTGCACGTGTCGGGTACCACCAGCCAAAACGTACAATACACAACCGCCAGGGCGAGACCTCTCGTTGCGTATTCTCGGTACAAGTTTATTTTTCTTGTTGATTTTATTAACACGACGAGTCCATCTCGATCCGCATGTGAGAGTCCAGGATAGAATGGATCCATAGCGCTAGCGGCAGCACGACAAGTGTTTCGCCGGCTCCCCGAGGAACACCCGCCGAAATCTCCCGCTGTGGGTAGCAGGCTCTACAAGACAGTTTGGCCATCATACCGTAATAGTGCGTGTTATCGCACCCCCGTGTTAGCGATTTTCTATTGCGTATTTCTCCACAACTAAGGAGGTATCACCTCCGAAAAGGGTGGTTTTGGAAACATCTCGTCAAGGGCTTTCCGGGGAGGTATCAGTTGGTGTTCTATCAGTTGGTGTTCGCACCCTCCTAGTTGTGGAGAAATACGCAATAGAAAAACGCCAACACGGGGGTGCGATAACACGCACAATTACGGTATGCATCTCACTGTATGTTACGTCCGAAGTGCGTATGCATAGAAGGAAGATGTTGGGAAGGGGTTGCACCCTTGGACGGTACAGCATCTTAGGCCCTGCTCCCACGTAGATCCTTGGTTGGTGTGGCGTGGTTGTGACGTCGCGGTTGCTGCTTATGTATACGACGATGAGTTTCAGCAGGCATAAAAATGTGATGACCTACCAGAACTATGCGGTGTCGTATGGAGTGCAGTATTGGGGGTACGCGGTACGCAGAAATAGAGCTGGCGATTGCAATGTACTTTGTAGACTGTAGCTCCTGCAGGGCCACCAAAGCAAAAAAAGGAACCGCGAAATGAAGAAATCGCGCGCAGCACGCACCAGTACCCGGTGCTCACTGGTGAACAACTTAGCATGTGTGTACCTGCTCGGCAATGGCATCGGCAGCCTCCTTGTCATCAACGTCGAACCCCGGCAACAGCGTGTCTGCCCAAGCTTCCAGCACCCGGAGTTCGCGCGAGCCCAACCACGTGACGTGTACCCCTCCGTCATCCTTTCCTCCTCCTCCCATGACCACGTTTTCCCAATTCTTGCCCTCTTTGCCGGCCCCAGCCGGTTTGGAACGCAGCCGACGGAATGCTGGAGTTGACCCCTGCGAAGACCGCCTCAGGAAAGAAAGGTATGCAAACAGCACGGAGGTAGCGGCGAGAAGCAAAACGGTTGAAGTAGCACCACCACTGTTATCCCGCAGCCGCCTGATGTAGCTCGGCAGAGCATTGGCCAGAGCAACACAAACGGCAAGAGTACATGGGGAGTCCGCCATGGGTCCCTGGTCTGGTATCATGATTTCCCACCTAGAAGAAAGAGATAGAGAGAGAGAGAGAGAGGTGAACACAATCGTTGCATCGGCCGCATCGAGCGGGTAGGTGACACCGCATTTTCGTACATCCCACCAATCATCAACCACAACTTGCACGTCACATCAACATCAACAACCATCGCGGGGGGGCTCGTGAATGGTTACATGGTTTGTAGTTGACACATACCCCGCCTCTGCCGTGTAGGAGAGGCGATTTTTTATTTTTTTGGCCGATTTTTTTACTGATTATGCTGCCCCGTCGCGGCTCTCTCTCCGCGAAGCTGTTGATATCTCGACGACCACGACGTCGATTCACAAGAGGACTTCTGCAGTAGATGGGGAGAAAGCAGGAGGACAGCTTTCGAGCTGTCTTCACCTTGAATAACGGTCCCTTGTGTCCCCTATCGATGCTGTATTTGTGGCCATGCGCACAAAAGCACCTACTACGGACTACATACAGCAGCATTAAGAATCTTCTGCCGTCATGTAGATCTCTCGATGCATATCAGTGAACTACACCGCCCCTCGCAAAAGCAAGGAAGCCCAACAGTAGCGGTATTCAAGGGCAGCAGAAATAGCGGTGATTGTAGCAGCAAATATGTAGGGTGAGGCGGTGCTGCCATGAGATCGATTAGATCCGCGCTTGCTCGTGTGGTGTAAAGATACGATGTCGTCGACGCCCGCGCATAAAATTCCCAACGGCGTGTAAGAGCATCTGGCTCTCGCTTTCACTATGCGCGGTCATGCCGCACTACGACACCAAAAACAACAACGACTGGAAGAATAGTAGAGTACGAGTCGTGCTGTAGTCTACAGATGTGCGACAGGGTCCGGGCTTGTGATACGTGCAATGAGATGAAGATCCCTGCTGTCCTTCTGCGGTACATTTCCGCGAAACCCCAACGAACGGCAAAGAGAAAGCGCATCTCTCTTTCTATCTGCGCAGCAGTCCTTCCACACCAGCCACATCAACAAGAACCACCACCAACAGCAGGGATACATAAGTGAGTGATGCACAGTGCTACTGCACCAGTATGCTAGCCCCTCTTGTTCCTGTGGGTTGGGTTAGCGTCTGGTGATCATGAACAAAAGTTGCCGCTTCGGCGGCTAGCTGTTAATAAATTTAGTACTTCTTCCGTGCCGTCAACTGGAGGAACAGCAGCAGCAGAAGCAGCAGCAACAACAATAGCGTGGATGTTTCCTCCATGTCGCACAGGCTCCTCCTCCTCCTCCTCTGTGTGCTGCGTGCTACGTGCTGTGTTGGCTGTGTGGGCTCTGTGTGGGCTGTGTGTTGCCGAGACGACAGCAGTGATGTGTGTTTACCAAACAGCGCCGTCTGGCGAGGGGTCCGGCCCCGGAGATCTCTACTCATTCCCAAGCCCATGTGATCCGGCCGGGTGCTAACGAGCTCTGAGCATATCTTTTATTCGGTAAAATTAGACCATCCGACTAGTCAGCACCATCCGACTAGTCAGCGCTGACTAGTCGGATGGTCTAATTTGACCGAATATGCGGTGCCCTTTTCAAACGTGTCGCCAAATACCGACGTCATGCCATGTAGGTTTAAAGGAGGGGAAGCCGTGGGTGGTAGCTTGCTCCTAGAGATAGATGAAGGTAGGTTCTGTCGTTGACACGCTTGTCCACGATCACGTAGAGATGAGAAAGTTGCTTGTTATTGCTGAGAGACGATCAGCAAGGGTCTGAGGTGAAGTGGGGATCCAACTTCACCTCAGGGGGGTACGCAGACTAGACAAAAATCCTAAGAGGGTAGGTGTCTGAAGGGTATACCTCCTGAGACCGACCCACATCCTATCAACAATAAGATGTACCCTATTTAAGCTAGCAGCCACACTCCTTAACATAGGCCCCTTTATTTCCAATACAAAAATAATGTTGCCAAATACCGACGGTGAGGCGCTACCAAGAAAAAACACTCTGCTTTGAGGTTGGAAATGTTGAGACCCACGCATCTCCTCGAATACTTCGACACGGTGGAAATCTAACGCTGCCATTTCCCGTTGCCTGGGCCCGTTCGATTTTGGGGACACCCGCGTATGTATATAAAAGACCATGGGCGGCCCATATTGCTACCCATGGGAAATCCCAGGGTGCCAACTATGCACGCACCCAGCAATTGCTAGGATGCAGCGTCCGTGACAATCTCTGCCGCGCTCACCTCGCGTTAGACGCCCTCGTGGTTACTTTCACGATGGCCACCATACCGTATATGACACAAGATAACACACCCCCTTGACCGATTTTCAAAGATCTATTTCTCAACAGCAGGGAGACTCACAGCGCCGAAAACGGCGGCGTTGGAACCGTCGCGTTGGGAGCTTTTCGAAAATGTATAATTTCGTTTATGTATCCTCTTCGTCATCGAGTAATCGAGCTTTGAAAATCGGGCCAGGGGGTGTGTTATCTTGTGTCATATACGGTACTCCACGAACCTGCCCGGACCGATCCCAGCGGCCCTTCCGTGGCCTCCGCCTTACGGAAATCTTGGAATTGGACGTATTGAGTATCTTGAAAACATCCTTTCTGTTTGGCCCTCCCGCATTCGTACCGACCTCCACTTCTACGGGCTCAATTTACCCCCAGGTATTTGCGTACAAACCGGGAAAGGATTTGAACTGAGATGCGGGAATATTGCAGAGACGCCACCTTCACCACAGCCTTTTGGAACAAAACGCCTATTTGGTGCAGATTCGTGTGCAAGAGACTCCGCACTATTTATTTGTTTTCATACGGAAACCCTACATGGAGTGGTACCTTGAAAAGTTCAGCTTTCTTCTTCTCTCATTCGTCGGGACGACGGCGCCACTCCGCCGTGAAACCGTCCCGGAATGTGGGGCTGTTTGCCATGATGCGGGAAGAAACGCCGAGGCAAACGTCAAGCAACGACGTACATCATCGGTGGGCGTGTCGGAAGCCTTCAAAAGTACCGGCAAACGTGATTGGGCCTGTGATATACAGGAAGTTTTGCTGTGACGCATTGAGCGGCAATACCGCAAGCTATCTGCAGCTTAATGCTGCCGTTTAGATGGATGGATATGCGTCAGTACACGCATGCTATGGCGGCAATCTTGTTCCGTTCCGAACCATCGCCTTAACACGAGAGACGCTAACACCACGATGGACATTTTTTTCCGTCCCAACTCGGTCATTCGTAGATACTCCGGCACCCTCGCTGCGTGCACGTATCTCATTAATTGCTGTAGCATCGACCGCGCTGGCCGGCTGACCAATAACAGCCGTCGATCTTTGAGCGGCAGAACAAACGAGAACACGCCTTCTAATCAAAACGTACCGAGGAGTTGGCCGAGCGTGTCGCTCCTGCTTCAGATGATGTGTACAAGAGAAGACTTCGTAAATAAATACCACCAAGAGAGCAGTATTGAGGGTCTCTCACACTTTCTACAGTTTTTCCAAACGACCCATGGGACTCCCATGGGTCACCCATTGGTCACCGATGGTCCGCCCATGCGCAACCCCTTCAGGCCCATGGGCAGCCCATGGGTGCCCCATGGGTGCCCCGTGGGTGCCCTATGGGCAACAAGATGCCCATGGGTGACCCATATGGGTCACCCATGGGCATGGGACAGCCCATATGGGCCGCCCACGGGCTTGCCCATGGGTAGCCCATGGGCAACCCATGGGTGGCCCATGGGCGGCCAATGAGAGCCCTTCAACCGCGGCAGTTGATTCCTAAACAATAGATTATCTGATTTGGAACGTGCACTGCGACGGGTAATAACCCTAACGCTAACCCTAACCCTAACCCCAAGCCCATACGATACGTGCTAGGTTGGCGCTGGTGGCGATGGTCTGTAAGTTGATGTGAAGGTGGCTAATTTCTGGTTGATATGCCGGTGGCGAAGATCTAGGTTGAAGTACCCACGGTGGGCACTTCATCGGCCGCCCATGGGCAGCCCATGGGCGGCCCATGGATGACCCATGGGTGACCCATGGGTGTCCCATGGGCGGTCTAGCAAAACTGTCAGTAGGAGATTGAACATTGATGCCGTATCATCTGCTTCTCCCATACTACAATAGTATGTTTGCCTTGCATTACGGGATTATGGTCTCTATCCGACTTCACTTTGCGCCAGGAAGATTGCTGCTGCTATCGTGTCTTCGTCGCGACCATCACTGCACCTCGCTCTTGACCTTGTGTATTTCTACCGTTGAACTGAAGATGAAAGGACTCTAAATGTCTTCGACATTACGCCTAGTATCTCTGACTCTGCGTCTATCTTCTAGTGCATCGGTGGGTACTCCTCCGTGCCATCCATTGGGGACCGCCGCCATTGGGGACCGCCGCCGTTTATATCCCGAACGTTCGGGTGGGCGTGAGCTGTACTGTAACTTCCCCGGCAATCTCCGAAGAAATGACTAGCCCGCATTGAAACCGCGCGAGATGGAATGGAAAACGTCCACGGATCTTGCGCTTGGCGGACGACATTATTCGTCGAAGGAAGTCCGCCTCGTCGTGAACTCTCCTACACGGTGTACGTCTCCTGTGGGCGAGATGGTGTGACGTTGCTTCGATAAATAAATGGCCTTGTCCTCGTACCGCATTCAACGGAGGGTGGAGCTAGACGGGTCAAAAGTACCCGCATAAATGGTTGCTCAAAAACAAATGGCGGGTCCTCGTGTTTCGGGCGTTTTATTTGAGGCATTTACCTGCAGGGGCAAACCCCTTTCAGTACCCGACGCCCAAATGGGGACAGTTTGGGGACACGGCTCTCAAACGTTTGATTGCCGCACCGTAGTCGTCACCAGGCTCCGCTGTGTGAAAAGCACGCGTGGGAAACCTTGGCTTGCCATGGTTGTGTGACGTGGTATGCTGTGTGATACACGGTGTGATGCCTCTCCCTCGGCCTCTCACTTGCTGTACACATATGTCCAAAATCGCGTATCCCCTTGTTGGGAAAAGTCTGTATCGCCTAGTACTGGAAAATTTGCTGACTTGAATGCAGTATGGACAGTGTCCCCAGTGCGTCTGGGGACACGTTTCGGTCTAAATCCAAGTCAGCATTCGTCCCTCGGGGCTGTACAACCTCTCCCAATGAGCGGGCGTGATTTTTTTCTGGGCCCAATACCTGTAATTAACTGAACGAATATTATGGCCATTCTCCGCCATATCGCACGATAGCCAGGTGTGCAACCACCTCTAACACGAAACCTTGCTTCCCAGAGAAAACAATTCATCCAGAAGACTACACTGATGACTGGCTTGTGCTGCTGCTCCATCAATGGTGAGTGTTTGACGTACTCGCAGCAGTCAGTAGTGCTGAATCTGGTCGCGAGGATCTTGGGGGTTACGGGTTGGGAGATTCGTGTGTTGTGGCGTACCACGGGTGAAACCATTGGGCCCCTTTTCAGTGGGTGGGGCGGTGAGGCTTGTGCGCATGAGATGCACTTCCTCCCTCCATCTCCACCTCCACCTCGGTCTCTCTTTCCACTATGGTTTCCTTCTCCCACTCTATCTCCCACTCTCTCTCTCTCGGCCTTTCACGGCCGACTACCACCTGCGCCACGCAGCGCCCAAAATACGGGCTTTCCGCACCCCGCCTAGTTGACCCTTCAGATTTCGACCCCATTCTTGGAACTCCTCAGCTTCTATTGACGTGGCCGACGAACGCATAGCAAGCCCGTGAAGTCACGCACGGACAATGTGAAGAAGTGAATCGACTCCCCGCCAGTCCGCCGGTTTTGGGATACCCCTAGACCCCTTCTTGCCCAACCAAGAAGACTCCAAGAGGGGGAGAGATACTATGGATATCTCGACTTCGTTTTATGTGTGACGACCGCGCTACCCGGCGGGCCATATGACAAGATATCAGTCTCAAGTGTGGTTGAAACACAAATGCTTCTAATGGCTACGATCTAGGGCCTCGTGAGGAGGCATCGTGGTCGAGGCTGGGCTACTCTCCCGATTTACGACAGAAACGGTAACAACAATGGTAGCCACTTTTTCATCTCTGCTAGCATAAATCTGTACATCCTTGGGCGGTGCTCGCATGGTAGTCTTCGTACGCGAAAGATGCAAAGGAAAAACGTGTTTGCTACTCTTTTGTCTACATGAATGGTGCTACAAGTATTTTGATGCCGTACTATGCAAACCTCGAAACAGATTGACAGCGTACCGCTGGTACACGCAATGAACAACCAGCGTTCGCCCTGTTAATGTACCTCGACAACCACTGTACACGTCAATAGAAAAGCGACAGTCCGCCACAACACGACCACGGCAAAAAATTCGCGTTCCGCAGTAGTACTTTGCATACAACGCGGCCGTTCATTCCCAAGTGAGCTTCTCGTGAAGCCGCTGATATGCCTTTGAAGTGGCTACCAAAATCAACCAAGACGATCACTACATAGAGGCTACACGAGTCTACACCACTGGAACTTCAACGCAGATACTCATATAACATGCATGCAACATTACCTACTTCCGTACGGCACCAACGCAGTACAACCGATTCAATACCGAAACAATACAAACTGCTTCGACGTAACCATGAACTTTGCACCGACAGACGCTAAATGCCCACGAAACGGTAACGCCACGTCGTCTCAGCGGGTAGTCAAGAAAACAAGACAAACAAGCTACACCGTTTCTTCTACTAACGTATTTGTGAGGGATTTCCCGCTCAACGTTGTACGTCAAGGGGTGGAGTGGTCTGCGTCTTATTGACGGCGTGTGTGTTTAGATCACCCCTAGGTCCACATCGTGGTCGATAGGTAGCAAGGGGGGATCCTCAAGCTGGTAGCAACAAGTAAATTCCGCGTTTGCAACGCCCAGTGGATGATTCGAGACACTTGATCTTCGTCTTCCATTATTATTGTAGGCATCCTTGCTGGTGTCTGGGGGGGAATCCCACCCGCCGATCGTGGATGACCAGGGTGTTAATTAATATGGCGCAACCGTAAGGTTGGTTCCCTTCACTGGACGGAGCTGCCGACGTACTTGATGCCACGCCTAGTGCACGTCTCGCGAAGAAGTGCGTTGATGCCCCCACCACCGCAGAAGTAAACCTCCGTTTCTTGGGAAACTTCGCCGATGATTTTCTGAGGAAACACCAAGCATTTTAACACCAGCGGGGCAACGCCCGCGAACGCCGGTTTCACAAACTTGTCAGTACTCTCGAAATGTAGCAGGCGAGGAACGATGTGGAATTTGTCGTGTTGCGCTGACAATGGAAAAATCAACACAAAATAAATGAATGCAGTGAGACTGTTTTTACACCCACAGGATGTCACGCGTTGCCTGCCATCTTCGTCTAAACAAATGGCCGGTACTCTATGTTTTTCCAATTGCACGCGGTAGACGGGTTGTCTTCAGGGTTTGGACGTCGACCTTCACGACGACGTGGCGTCTGGCAAGAACGTGCAATTGTCCATCGCCTTGGCAGATAGGTAGATACCCATCCACCATCCAGTAGCACCCGAGTACAAACAGTGAATGTATGGGACGGAACGTCGATCGCTCACCTTGATGTCAAGGCGACCCATGACCAGCTCGGGCTCGGGACCGTTGGCCGAATCAACAATCTGTGAAGGAAGAAGACCAGCGAGGAATGAATAATATTTCGTGCAACATCTTTGTAAGAGAGTGTCGGGTGGAGAATATTCCAGTTCGCCAATCGTAAGGATGTACATAGCCTACAGAAAGAGTAGGTAACCGGATGAGCCGTTGGTCTACGCAAACAACACTATCCGTCTTCACTCGCTAAAGCGGAGAAGAAGTGCGGCGAAATATCAGGGGTGACCTACAAAGGTAGAGCGTGCGTGACATTTTGTGGTTCGCAATCAACCGTGGATGAGTTCAGAAAACACAAGCGGCGGCAACTACTGATGAAAGGTGGGTGAGATGGCGGCAAGAACATCGGGTCCAGCCTGTCTCGCTGAGCGACAAGAGCCCGCGTTCCCGTTCCTCCGTGCTACAGGAAGTTTGGATCAACCCCGCGGTTCTATTTCGTGTGCAACGGTCTGACTGATCTGTGGGGATCAGGGCAATTGCTCCGTGTGGGTGTAATCTGTCTGCATGGGAGAGACGCTGTATTCCACTTGTGTGGTCCCTCCGGTACTATGTTGCGAGGAAAGGCGTCGTTTCCAGAAGGCTTATCATCCAACCTCCGACAGCCTCACGATTTCCAAAAGTATGACAACACTTGATACCAACTCATGTTACTTGTAAGGCTTAGTTACCTCAAGATCTTCGTGACGTGTCAGGGCGGTCTGGATGTGAATCCCGGGGGACCGCTCGGCGAGAAGGGTGTTGGTGACGAATTGCAGCAGCGCCAGGCTAGCAGAAGAATAGCACACCGACACCGGCCGCAGAGGCACGATGTTGTTGGCCCGAACATACCCAATGAAGTCGAGCACGAGAGCCGCACCCGCACCTGTAGCAACGATCTGTTACAAGAGATGCGGTGGATGCAGCAGGCATGACGAAAGGCACGATGTCATGCATACCTTTGCAAGGACTTTCAGCGCACTAGACTGGCCAAGTGTTTGAACGTTCTCAGCCACAGCACGCTTCAACGACCCTCCGAAGGGTTCTCGACAACGTTCCGAATATTCCCGATTCCCGAAAACGTTCGTACCAGCAGGGGGGGCAGGTGTGGGAACTCCGCCAGGCGGCCGTACTCTGAACGGTAGGGGCCGTACGTGCGAAGCTGGAGCGGAGCGTTCCGCTGGGCGGCCTCCAGGTCGGCAATGCTCGAAGTCTCGGGATCGCGGAAGATGCTCAAGATGAATGTGAGCCCCATGCAGCTGCACTTGCTGTTTCGGAGAATACCATTCGATGGACGCATGTGGCAGTTGCCAAGGTCGGTAAATGTGCACACTGTGGTTGAATTCACGGATTGCATTGCGTAGACATTGATTGTTTGAAGTATGGGGAGTAGAGAATAGGGCCAACAATAGCTACTTCGAGGCTCGATATTCGAGCAGTACGCGATCCCTTGATGAGTATCGAATCGCCCTCCACGCAACCGTTCTCCATGGAGTGGAGGCTGTGGAAATCTAGTCCTGCCATTTCGGCCCGCTGAACCCTGAACCTGTCGTTTTCGGGACACCCACGAAAAATGTTTTCAAGAAGAGACTTCGGCACAAGCGTTGGGCTTGACAGGCATACGGTGCGACTGACGTACACGCGCTCATACGATATGTCGGGGTGAATGACGAATGAGTGCACTGGGAAACGTTACGACAGTTTTTTGTTCTATTCAGCGCTCCAGAACCTTCTGCCGTTGATTTTCTCCGTGCATCATACCCTTGACTGCCTCACCTGGCTTTGGACGTCCTCCGGTTTACTTTCACGATGGCCATCTTGCTCCAAGACCCTGCCTCGACTGTTTCCAGCCGCCCTTCCTCGGCCTCGGCCTTGCGGTACTCTATGAAATTTTTCGTGCTGAGTCTCCTGATCACCTCCCTTCTGTTTGGTCCCCCGACGTCGGAACCGGTCTCCTTTTTGACAGGCTTGTCAGGCCTTACAGGGTTAGGGTGCAAACCGGGGACATGCGGAGTTCATGAGATGAGACGCGGGAACGTTGTACAGACGTGAGCTTCGGCGCACTCGCAACGACTGCTGAAGAGCGACAAAGGTTTCTGCCACACTACATCAGAATGCATACATCTTGCACGAAGAACACACGCATGAGGTCAAAGGATAGCGCACTAGACCGGCGAAGGTATACAAATGTGCAACGTGCATGATGTGCAACAGTGTGGGCCCGTCTGAGTAAATTTGAACGTTGTTGTGATTGAAGACGGTCTGTCAGCAACATTCTGCGAAATCGTTCATGTTCACCTTCACCCAGGGATTATCCTGCAACTAGTCTCTGGATGTCTGGCAAGACAAGCTCTTATTCTATGGTATCTTTCACACCACGGGGGGACTATACCTGTCTTCTTCTGCGGTGATATGATCGCTTGACCGTTGGCGGTAAAAAAAACTACTGTAATCCATCTTGCAAGATTGTTGTAGGCCGAAGATATACACAACAGACTCAAGTGCGGCACAATCCGCCACGCGTAGGGATCGATACTTGCTCAGAGAACGCCACGCGGAGATCTGGTACCTTGCAGATTTGACACCACTTCCGTCGTTCGTAGTGCTGACCTCTGGCACTCCTCCGCTAATCGTCCCGAGACGTGGGACTGCTCGGGAAGCCAATATGGGGGAAGGGATGTCAAGACAGACGTTCAGAGACGAGGAAGAATGTCGTAATATCTCCCACACTACTGACAGTTTTGTTAAACCGCCAATGGGACACCCATGGGTCACCCATGGGCCGCCCATGGGCACTTCATGGGCACTTCATAGGCTGCTCATGGTCATGCCCATTGGTGACCCATGGGGCACCCGTGGGAGTCCCATGGGTCGTTTGTGAAAACTGTAGAAAGTGTGGGAAGCCCGAATGTCGCTGCGCCGTGCGCAAGTATGGGCAAACTTGGTAAGAGGCTAGAGCGGAAAACTTGCAGGAGATGTTGCTTTGAGAGTAGTTGATAAACTCCACCGCAAGCCGGCAGCAGCGCGTTCCTTCGTTGAAGTTGTACCAGATCTCAACACTCACGGCTGTACGAGCGGGAACCCTTCGGCTTCAGCCCTCCCACCATGATGGAGACCTCATCAATGTCTGGGTTTGCGTCCACCCCAATCATCGTGGTCTCCCCGGGCTCATCCTTCTCGTCCTCTTCGAAGAAAGAGTCCACGTCAACGTCCTGGCTGCTACCCGTGTGGGATGATGCCAGCCGGGCCTCACGCATGGGGTTGGATTGCCCGAAGCGGAACGATGACACCCTGGGCACCGCGGCCACAGCCGACGACAGACACAGTTAAAGGCTAGGGGTCAGCAATCAACAAACAGAGGTTTAATAGCAAGAGTGCGGAGTGTTCAACTGAGATGTGCAGCAACGAAGTCCCCTAACCAGCACAAACCTCGCCGACTCTGCGTGCAGCATGAACTCAGCCTCGCCCCATTCGCTCCGGAACGAGTGGACTAAAGGCGACCGTTCTCCTACCTGCCAAACGAGCCTTGCGCCCCGAAGCTCTTGCCGCTGAAGAAGGATCGCACCGAACGGCGATTGGGGTCCGTCGCGTTGGACCGCCGACCGCTGCTGCTGGCGAGCAAGAACCGGTGGCCTTTCCAGTGGACGCTGGTGTCTGTCGGGACCTCGATCGTGGTCTTCACCTGTGCTTGGGTTGTATGGGGATGGGGAACTGTTGGACAAACGATCTCTAGGTGAACAGTGATGAAATAGTTGGCGTCGGACGCACTCTATCGTACTATAAGTTGTTGCCCTTGATGGCACGCGTAAGAATAGAGCAGTGGTTGGAGCGCTATCCTCAGTTCGAGATAAACGGAATTGGTTTTACACGTGTTTGACAGCATCCGCCGCTACACAACACCGATAACCGTCGCCAAGCCCCCGGTTCCGTTCATTTTTTGTGAACGCGCGATGTCCTTATCGGGCGTAGCTCCCAACATGAGGTGGGATTAGCAACGTGGCATGTGGTCAGAGAGTATGGAGCTGCAAGACACCAAGGGTACTCGGTGTCCTGCGCAAGATCAAGTGGCCAAGACCAACTCCATACACTTTGGAACTTGCGGATACAGCAGAGGACTCACCGCCGCAGTGCCGGAGGCGGTAGCTTGCTTGTTGGGCGTGTCATGGGACGAGCACGTGGTGAATGGGTGCGCCATCTCTGTGCCATCGCTGCCATGAAACGCGTGAGGCCACGGGGAAACCAGGTGGGCGAGATGCGTTGCCAGAATTAATTGTATGTGACGACCTCAGGTCCAACAAGCGAAATCTTCGTATGCATAGGTTTTCGTCTCTATGATACTCAAGACTCCTGTACCTCAACCCCGATGCCGCTGGGAGTGGCCATACCTGTCTCTGTGCTTCAGCCAGAATATGTCGCAGATGCGCTTAGGGTGCTCCTCATGCCACAGCAGTAGCATGTAGTCCTCGTCCAAAGAGATGCGCGTAGTTTCAGCACGGTCGTCCACTCTGCCATAAATTCGTGTGAACGGGTTCGACCAGTGAGTTTACGAGTGCGAATGTCGGGCCCCGGCCAACCGTTGCCCCATGATCGACTAGCTTGCATCTACAGAGCGATTTCTCGCGCAGAGACCCTCATATTACGCATTACAATCCTATCAAGAGGTGGTTGCGTTGAACAAATCTATGGGTATGAAACCCAGCGCAATTCTAGCATGAAAAAATGCAACCGGTTTGCGACCGATTCCGTCGACGCCTGTCTTGTTGATTATCTCCTACCCCCACCGTGTGACGAAGCATCTCATTGCGCGGTTTGCCGGGTGCGTCACGCGTCGTCTTCGCTTTAGCTCAGCGGGCGTGCACCTACACACACCGTTGGCCGAATTGCAACGTTACTAAGGAACGCTCGTCGTCGTCTCACCTGCCCCTTGTGCAGCACCAGACCTTGTCCGCGATGTACCACAGAAAGACGGGAGTGTTTAGAATCCAGACGTGCGGATGTGTCCTGCGTCGCCAATTGTCGAAGAAGTATCCTACCCCCACGCCCTGCAAAAGGTTCCGCGACCGGTGCGTGGTGGGGGGGCGGTTGAGGATATCAGGGCGCTATTCTTTACGGCTGCCTTGATTCTCTCGGCAAAAATGGGTTGTCTTTGGGATGGCATGTTATCACGTCTTCAAGGATCGCATGGCAAACTTCTGGCTACGGCGATGAATGTGCATCCGCCCGAAATGGCCCCAATCTTCGTATGACCTACAATATGCCCCCCGCGAAAGCTGTCATGTGGGTATGACAACAACGGGTCCGAATAGATTTGTCTCACAATGTGAAGCCACATGGCGAGAGTGAAGTTCTTC
Organism: Ectocarpus siliculosus; assembly: GCA_000310025.1. Classification (NCBI taxonomy): domain Eukaryota; class Phaeophyceae; order Ectocarpales; family Ectocarpaceae; genus Ectocarpus; species Ectocarpus siliculosus. Next base: position 415,676 of record FN649751.1, on the reverse strand, counting down.
TTGAGCGCCCAGGCCGAGCGCGACAGCGGTGTCAGGACACAAAAGATGAGAGTCATCCAGATGATACGCCAGATGTCATCGTAGCCCCAGTTGGCGAGTTTGTTGTCCAGGTCGACGTTGCTCACAGCAAGGCTCACCTGCAAATCGTGAAAAAACAGATGGAAGAGTTTCCGATTATCTGGGCTTGCGACACTACTCGTTATTTTCTAGTGGTATTTGATTCGCCCTCCGTATCTCGATCAATCGGTTTTTAACCGAACACGCTACGGCAGCCCCTCCACACGTGAAAAGGCCATTGAAGTTCGGGACGAGAGTGAAGAACAAATTGGGGCCGAAGTTTCACTTGAAAGAGAACGGCGTTGGTGCATGTCCATGGTCTGTGGTATGTTCAGGGTTTGACATCTCACCGCACTTATCGTTCGTTAGTGGGTGGTGGTGCCATTCTCTGGTCGTCGTGACACGGTGCACTACACTGTAGTAGTCATGCGAAGTCAATGGTGAACACGATGACTTGTAGCGTTTCCTGCCAACACCGCTTCCAAATTGGAATATGGCGCGTTCAAATCGAGCAGATCTCCCAAAAAAAAGTGTCATTTCTGTATTCACCACGCAACCACACAACCACGACCAGCTGCCGTTTCCCTCATTCGGATTGTTGGTTTCCGCGACACAGTTGCTGATTCTGTTTTCCGAAAATAAATCGGGACTGGCACCTTTCCAAGTTTTCGGGGGCTAAATACGAGAGCGATGACTTGACCCACCCCCAACACAGTTTTTGATTCTGTTTTCAAAAAATAAATCGGGGCTGGCACCTTTCGACGTTTTGGGGGACTGCGTTCGAGAGCGACTTAACCCAACAAGCAACATATGGTACAAAACACAACTCTTGTAGCATGCATGAACGGCGTATCTTCGTTCGGTCCTTGTTCTCAACCTGGTGTTCGCGTCTGTTGTGGACTTCAACGCCTCTTCTTGTATGTGTCTGATATTCACCACCCAACCAGCGCGGGAATTACAAGAGAATGGTGCAGTTCGTCATGACAGGAAGGTTTCTCTGAGAATCTCTTGCGAAGCCAGTCGTGGCAAGAATAGCACCGCTACAATAAAGCATCTCTTGAGAAAAACACACGCCGCTGCATAGGGTGAGGATGGCGCAATGGATGCCGAGACCTACTTCGTTCGACTCTGCTCTGCACATTTCAGAAGGATGTGTAGGTCTCGACTGGAAACTGTAGATGTTTGTTTTTCGTTAGTGCAGACCAACGAGCAGGAGAAGCCGGTAATAACATAACGTTATTTTTGACGTTCAACGACTACCGTGCACCGCGGTGCTCTCGCCGGACGCTTTCGCTCTTTTCAGGCATTGATTTGGTACTGGTGTGACCCCGGGTTTGGTTGTAGCGCCGTGAATATTGGGAAATAACTGGATAAACCTTCCACAGAAAATCAAAGAATGGTCTTCATGCACGCAAAACCACACATTTATCAACGACTTCGCCGTAATGTATCTACTGTAGATGAGCTGACAGGGGTATGACGAGTAGGTGGTGCGAAAGGCGTTCACACCTGGAGGGGAAGCTCTACCGGGCCACCGACAGCCACATTCTTGAAACCGTGAAAAATTGAAGGCAGGAGCAAAGAATACACGTGGAGCATCGTCCAGATGCCCATGGTCCAGCCTCCGATGGAGTGCAGCCAAAAGTTGTCGGTGCGCCACGCGTACAGGAATGGCCGGAGCACTTGTACTTCCGAAAGGTAGTTCCAGGTGCCGTGGCACATTGTGATGAACATCAAGCTGTGGGGGCGATTGAGATACGCAGGGGAGATTAGGGCAAACCACTGGCAGTACTCAGTACAAGCTTGCAGAGCCTCCTCAGAAGATATGTGGGCGAACTACCGTACCCTTTAGCCCACAGACGACCTTTGCAAGCGAGTTTCTCTGCTCTCAGTCGATGGCATCTCAAGTCATGGGTCTTCCCTCTGTCTGGCGTTCAATATTACGTGCATATGCGTCGTGCGCGCGTCTCTCATGTAGACCTTTCTCTCGCAGGCACAATGTTTTGCTTCGTCAACGGGAATGCAGATATTAAATTATTTGTTCCAGAACCCTGCCTGGGCGGCACTGAGACACAACACGTACATCAATGTTCCCTGAACGGATACCGCTCTCACTTGGTGGTGGAGATGATGAATCTTGCGCTTATGCGAGCTATTACGTCGAACGTTTTCGCAGACCAGGGGCCATCCTTGAGGCAGCCTGGGTCCTGCACATTGAAAAGCGGGAGGGGGGGAATAACCACGATCCTGGGAGTCAGCGTCACGAGGTCAGACCATGGTGTCCATGGTGACAGCGATCTTTTCTTTGCCTTGTGTCTACACACCACAGAATAAATAGCCTAAACCTTCATCCTTTCTCAATTCAAGATCTTCGTGACCAATGACGCGGAGGGAAATGTTGGGTCAATCTGCGAGAGGAAATACGCAGTGGAACCCCGAAACAGAGTCAAGAAGTACGGAAGGGGTCGGCATCTGGTGAGCGTGTAACACGTGCTGTAGGTCGCACGCTGACTAAAAGCGAAACGACCAACCCCACTCAACAACTGCGTACGAACACCAGCAAATGGCCGTGCATATCGCGGAAGCACATATAAATGGCAATATTGTACGACAAAACGAAGAGGAGCGACTCTCCTTCTTCTCGTGACTATACTCACGTCGTCCATCTCGCAGAAAAAGTCGCCCCCGCACCCGTCGGTGCATATCGTCTGCCTGGGCCAAACATTCCAGTAGAAGCGGTCGAGGACCATAAAGGTCGAGATGAACAACCAAACTCCGAGGCCCACGTAGCGGTACACCCCGCCATAGTTCTTCCCCGCGATCATCGCCTGCAGCAGGACGTGGTGGGGGCGATACAAGATGGTGAATATTCGTGCGCTGAAGTGCGCGTCAATTGTACGTAGACCGCGCACGAAGGGGTGCACGAGGCGCGCATCGTGAAGTTTCCAAATGTTGGCGAATCCAAATTATCCATGCAAGGCAGTCTCTGACTACCAATACCACCTGTTCCATGGTCGCGACCTACATAGGCATGCCAAAACAACTAGTTTACGGCCGCTGAAGGACTTGTTCGATTGAGGTTTCTTCGTATCTCGAACAGCGTCTGTCTGCAATGTATGTCTGTTGGTCTCTCTGCTTCTGGGAACACTGTTTCTGATCTGCATTTTGTCACGGGCTACACGTATGGCTCCCTTTGTACCGCTGGCTGCAAGCACCCGTACCATGAAACCGGAACAACAAGTCATCGCTGGAATGTTGTTCGCGTCTGGAAAGCAACATACATCTGAGCCACCTCAGCAATCGGCCGGAGCAAAGTCTACCTAACAAAAGAGTTATCTCGTCTCAAAGGCTGGCATGGGCCGCGATATCGCGATTCTGCGCACCCAGCGGAATACCGTGTCGGTGTCAATCTATTTTTTTTTTTTTATGACGAAGGGTCTGATGCATAAACACTACATACTCTGATAATACAGGCGATGCCCATGTTAACCTACGTTCTTTCCTGCCTTGTCACCCAACTGTTTGCATCATCCTACACGCCTCGCTATGGGAACACCGGCGTCTTCCAGTATTGTCGTCGTACTACCGCACCTTTCTCTAACACCCACACCACGAAGACTGCCTCGCTCAATATCGATGTTCACCTTTCTTTTCCGAGATTACATGTGTCGGTATCGGCACAGCAATATACTGGGGAGGAAGCACATCCGCTGCTCCTTGTTCTAGACGCTGGGACAGCTGTTGTTGATTGTCTTATTCTGTCCCTTTAGACGAGGTTCTCTCAACACTCGCTTGGAATCCTGACCACCGTACACTGATGGCAGAATACCAAACGAAACCTCACAAATGCAGCGCTCACACATCCCGTAGCTTCCTAATACAATTGTCCGCCCTGAGAAGTCCTGTCAGATACTTGTACCGAATCTAAACTACAGGTAGAATACAGTGGGAGGCCCCCAACAGTGCCAGTACGTGCCCGGCGAATCGACCGACGGTGTTCAGAGGGACCGGCGCTATCCAGAGATCACAATGATGCGGTGATTCAATCTATGCCCAGGAAATTCACCGGCGCTATATATGCAGGGCCACCGGCGTTAAGCCACCGGCGAGTGTATCACCCCCCGCCCAGGCCGTGAACACTTATCTTTGAATCACGAAGCGAGACATCTGCCAAGAGGGTTTCCGTCATGTCGCCCATCCCCATGTCTCGTGTACAACGAAAACGAATTTGGTTTGTCCGTAAAAGGTTGGTGAGTAGGTTACCGCGCAAGGCTCGACCTTCGACGAATTCGTGGTAGTGCGAAAACATGCCCAGCATGGGACGCAGCGTCTCAACGTTTGTCGGCGGGCGGGTTTCTATGAGGGCATCACACTTGTCGGCGCCAAAGCAAAAATCGGCAGGAGAGAGGATGTGGCCAAAACACAATATAGTTCCCCAGGGTCGGTGCAAGTCTTGACAGGAGACAGGCTGAGAATGTGCTCAGACAGGCGCTCAAAACCCACCCGCACGTGGGCTACATGTCGTATCGGGGCGGCATCGAAAACAGTAACACCGTGAAAACGTGGCCCAGACCTTCAAGGGTCGCGCCGATGACGATGGAGGATCGTTAGGGCGCTGTGGGAAGTCGAAGGGGTGCGGGCGGCGGGTCGAAGGGTCCTGCCGTTGTCGCCACAGCGTTACGAGGGATAGAGAAAGAAAATGGGGGAAGTTAAAGGTGCGCTGCTTCTTGCTTTTGCAGGAACTCACAGTTGTTGCGTAACCTCTTGGCGTATCCCTGTATACCGGATCCCCGTAGCGCTCAATTGGAGAGTGCGAGGGAAGGGCTGGAATGCTGATCCCCCAACAAGCGCTTCGGTGCGGATGGGAAGTTGCCAACAGCAAAACAAACGTCTTCGTGCAACGCTAAACAAATGCTCCTAAGGAATGCACATGCACCCGCCCAGCCGGAGAGTCACAGGGGCGACATGCGAGCTTCCTCACACCCCATGAACTGAATCAAGCGAGATCAGTTGCAATTGTACCGGGTGTCCATCACGTGGAGACCATCCCACACGATGAATTCTCTGACCTCATTGAGTGCTTTCCGCCGCGGTTGCAGGCTCTCGACACCCCGGGTGCTGTTGGAGACGGTCATGGAAGGTGAAAGGGCCAACGGTCCAGATCCCGTACCGCCGTGTGCGCTGCCACCGCCCTGTGACCCGTGGCTGCTCTCCGCCTGTTTCATCGGCGGGCAGAATCCCGTTGCATTGTTTGGGGCAGTCAGCGAAATCGGTGATGGGGGCGTGGTTGGGGCCGGAACCAAGTCGATTCCCCTGGCCACGGGGGGCGGCTTAGGGTGCGTGCTGCGGTCCGTTGGCAGGGTCTGGTTTCCAAATATCATGGGTGTTCAAGACTTGCAAAGCTTAACGCGAGTACCAGGGCAGGAAACGTTCACAGTGGAGTAAGGATTCTCCGATCATCAAATGGGGCCGCGGTCAACTAATCTATGTTCCGTTTGGAGTGAGCTTCGTCTCGTTGGGTCCCCATGGTCGTGCTGTAGTTTAGTTCGCTACTTCCCTGCTGCTTTGAGTTATTTTTCTTGGCGTGGTATGTTTACAAGGCCCAGAATTTGGACCATTCGTTCTGATGTACTCTGGGTGACGAGAAACAAGTAGTGTGAAACTTGAAAAGCTTGTCGATGAAATCCTGTTGGGGCGGCAAACAACGAGTACAACGCGTTCCGGCGTGGAATAAGGGTCCCATGTTTAGACAATGGTACAAGCTCCCCCACGTGTACTTCCGCATGAACCACGGCACTTCGAAGATTCTGCAACAGCCAGATTCAGAGATGTGAACCAATCAATCCGCCGGTAGTCGTTTGTTTCTATTTTGTGTCCGTCCCAGCTAGTCTGAACGTGATCATTACATCTGTTGGTACAATTTCTGGGCGCCCTCGCCAGGGTCACACAGGAGGAAGGTAACACAGGAGGGTTTTCTCCGCAATGCTTCGGCGGTGCTTGCCTGAACTGTAATAGCGAGTTGGACTCAGCCGTTCCTTTCCCTCGCCGATCGTGAAGTCGAATTTCTTCTCGTACACGCGAAGCCGCTACAGTACATGGTCATGGACCAGGAAACAATTCCTCCCTCTCTCTTTGTCTCTCTATGAAAAAAAATAATATTCTCGCGCGCCTGTACTGTAGACGGCTTGGTGCGTCTCTCTCCCCCGGGTATTTCCAATCTCTCCTTGCCTCATCATTCTCTCTGACCCCTCCCCCTCCCATCTCTCTGTGCCCCCCTCTCTATGTATCACCTGTCTCCATCGCAGACACAAATTAGCAATTGAGCCAGAAGTAAATGCCACAGATACGCGGATATATTAGAAGTGTTTCCCAATGACTTGAAATTTTGGTGCCGCCGTGTTGGTTTGATGGCCTTGAAAGTTATGGCGAGGTATCCACCGTAGATGAAACGGACGGAGAGCCCGGAGAAGATATTTTATGCCGTGGTATGTAAGGTTTCTGTTTTTCTGCGGCTGCAACGTTCGAAAAATCCGAAAGTACCTACGAACGTGCAGGTAACACAGGTTTCCCATCTACACTATGCTTACGGGGGTGGGCCAACTGGTGAGCTCCCGACGCGCATGCAAAAACAATCGCCGAATTGCCCTATACCCCGGACTGCCCGCGCGTGCCCCAGGAGGCGGAATACGCCGGAATGCAGCTAGCGGTAGCTGCACGTGCAGCTGCTGCTCCGTGGGCAGGATACTTCATTGTGAACGATGACAACCAAGAGGAACATGTCTTCCTTTTTCTATGCGTCATTGTTTGGAAAAGTGCTGACAAATCAGGAGGGGGCTACAGCAGTACATGGCGACATAAATTTATATATGCATATTTTTTTGGACCCCTTCGTCAGCCGTATCTTAGTCCAAGGGTCCAAATACCATAACACACGTGAGTGGTATCGCCTTCATTCACGCACGTCCCGACGAGTCTAATAAAAGTCCTACGAACGAGCGAAAATACAGGGGCAACCAACGGGGGGGGGCGAAATACCGACAGCGGGAGCTTGTACGAACTACAGTACACAACCATAGTAGCGAACGCGCACGGTGCAAGAGTATCAGAAGGCTCCAAGAAGAACATGACACAAGTGGCGTTGGCCCTCAGGGGAACCACTGCTGTCTGAACGTACGTGTGGATATTGACCCGTCGATTGCCATCTACCCTCTATACTCACGACTGCTGTTACTCCCGCTCCACCTTGTCTCCCGATCACCACAGGAACAACAGCGCAATTGCCGACAACCCCAACAGCTGGATTCGCAGTGCGTTCACGGACGAATGGGTTGCAGCAGCAAGTACTGCCGTAGGTGGTGATTACTTTTGCAAGATACGCAGCGGCCGACCGTTTAGACTTGTCTACAGACCGCCGCAGACAAATGTACCTGGGAGAGTTGTTGCGTCTTGATGTGCCTCGGAACGAGAAGAGAAGGAAATATATATGTCGCTACCTTAGTAGTGCTGGCTGACCGAGGGCAGGGTTCGCTCACAGATGGTTGTGATGAGGTATGAAAGTCAGTGTGCGGCAGTGTGGGCGGGCGGGCGATCACCGACAACAGTGACGGTGGAAAATCGGGCTTTTACGCAAGGGTACGGAAAATTCCCTGTAAGCATCTTGCGGCAACCGCGGTGTAATTTTTGTGTTCTTAGAAAAATATAATAGTTTTATCCAACAACTCTTCCACTGGGTGCGTGCTTTGTGTTCGCTCATCTGATAAACTGAAGAAAATTCCAGCAAGAATCTAATTGTCTAAAAGCATAAAACACGCACATGAACATGGAAAATGTTTCCGATGCGCAAAGTTTCCCGACGCGCCCGGAGGCCATAATCGATTGGCGCGTGGCCGTTCTCTCTCGTTCTTTGTGGTCGTGTGCAGTCTTGTGGCGCCAGCGAGCATGTTCAACCATTTAGTTCTTCTCTCGATCACTGGGCTTCTTCCTTCCCGGTCCGCCCATCGCCGCCCGGGGCGTTCCCAGCCCACACCCGTTACCCCGTCGGCACTCCAGCGTCTGGTGGTAGGAAGCACATACTTGCACATTCCGAGGTCCACCACACGCCCCCTGTCAATTTTCCGCATGGCTTAACCAATCAGATCCCTACACATGTGACAGTCCGGTGCCGGGAACGGAATTTGCGCCATTTGCCGGAAACCCGCTCGAGAAATCTGCTTGCTGGGTAGTAAGCTGTGACTGCCGTCAAGTGCTGTAACCGTGACGAGTTGACCACTCGGTACCGTGGTGCTTGTATGCTTCCAGTCGTCCCTTTTCGTTACACGCACACTGTACATATATGTAGACTGCTGCGGATTGAGGATCAGACGGAGCAGCAGTACCCATCAACTGAGATCAACAGCGTGGTGTATGGTGTTCTCAACATGGTAGGTTGAGAAATTCACGAACGTTCCGTGGCCGGAATTCGGGGCTGTCAAAATGGTGAGATGAACATGAGTGCAACTTTTAACCGTTGGACCTTCCGTATGTATGTACAGGCATAGCAACCCTTTTATTACAGTGTTGTCACGATGTAGTCTATGTACACAGAGATCACGGGAGTGTGTTTTGTTCTTCCATTCGATACAACGGCCGATACACCTGGCCCCGTCCAGTCGTAATGGTGCACACATACATGTGTACATGTGTACATGCATGCGTACTAGTCTACTGATGTAAGAGCCAGATATCCGAACTCCGGTCCTGGTGTGTGTCCCACGCACCAGAAAAAAAAAAGTAATATGACATCCTCCCGAGCGCCTCGGGAATTTCAGAAGCGAACAAGCTGCACAACGCACCCACCGCGACTGGCTGCAGACAACGCAACATCTCGCACATCCGTAGAAACTCACCCGCCATGGCCCAGCAATCCCCTCCGAAAGTCAAAGCACAGCTCTGGCTACATACAAACATATGTTCTGCTTGCCGTTGAAAGTCTGAATGAAAGCGTATCTCACCATTTATTTTGTTTTCTTTCGAATTGCTTCATTATTTCTTCGGTTTCTAGGCTACGTGTTGGGGAGAGAGACGCACGAAACGCTCATCGTCTCTCCGGCCGCGTTAGCTGCGAAGGCCGGCGTCAACTCTTACAAATCCATCTCTCTCCCCACAGATACTAGCCGGGGGACTACGACTGCAATCGCAGGAGTCCCAAAACTGACCAAGTCCTCAGATGGTACACACCATTCTACAACACCCACATCGAGGTCAGTTTCTGGACGATCACCGAATGAGTCAACTATGCGTTCCCCATACGGTCCCCTCCCCCGGCTGTCTCGATACTATCCTGCTGCCGTCTGTAGTTCTGTGACACTCGCCGCGAATCCTCTACATTGTTTCGCGCATACGGCTTGTAGGCAATCGACCTCCACTTTCCTTCTCTCTGAATCACTCGTTCTGCGATGTCTCCGCCCGCTGGAAGAGCCATCGCGCCTCCAATTCGCAACGAGTGCAACGCGTACTCCTGGGGGTTACGCCCCGACTTCGCTACCACTTCTCTGACTGCACGGAGGGCAGCACTATACCTCACTACTCTCACTGCTCTTCCACTACGGTACGAAGCCAACGGAGCGGAGTCAGGCAACGTCGCATGACACGACAATAGCTCAACCACAAGAGCCACCGCGCCGCCGCGTGCTCTCACACCTGACTGCGGTCCGGTGACTTCGTTTCGCGTACGAACCCGTATGTTGCCTTTCTGCTCTTGATCGGCCTTGTGCCCTCTAAACCTCATCTCGACGCGGTCTGCTCTACGATAGTGACTGAAGTCTAGTAGCGTCCCGCCGGCAAACAATGCTTTGTCCGCCCTTGTAAGACGGTGTGCCTCATGCACCCTGCCCGCGTCATTCGCGAACATCCATCAGACCGTGTGATGAAGAGATAGGACAGGCACAGACACAGCCACATCACTCTGCCCCCTTCCCCCCAGTTCTGCCTTGCGCTTTCCCCATCCAGCGGCATACACCAAGACACAGGAAGGCGCACACGGCGTACCGTCCCCAAAGCCACGTGGTTCCTCGCCATCCCCCTTAGCGCACATTTCAACATCGGAGACGACAAGTCTAGCTCGACCGAAGCTTCAGCTTACGAGTATGAAAATGTTGCTCAGCCGTGAATTTTCCGGATATTGTACTCGCTAGATTACCCTCAGACTCGAAACACCAGGCTACGAAGTCTATCAACTCCCACACATGAAGGTCCCTGGCACGTTGCCCCAGAAACTTGGGCTTCTCCGTCAGCCTCCGAAACGTGCACCGAGAGTTGAAGCCTGACGTGTAAGTCCTTCTAGACAACTGAGTGCTCGACGAGCTGGATGCCAAGACGTCGGTAACAGAGTCCCGTCCTGCCTGTCCCAGGTCCTGAGCCTGCTGATTGCCCCGGGCCAACCTCATGTAGACCGGCGTGCTGCCGTTCGATTTGGACGCATATGCGCTGCCCACCGAGGTAGCCCCCCCCCCCGCCACGCGGGAGAGCCCGCACCCCTATTTGTCTTTCCCGTGGGTGAAGAAATCAGCGGCCTTGGGTCTCGCTCCGCCCTCGTCAGCGGCGCGCGCCTCTCCTCCGCACCCTCCCCCGTTGCCGTGGCCAATGTTGCGACCACGGTCTTCGGCCTGGAAGTTTGAGAGCGTGTCGAGCGATGCCGCCACTTTCTCTGTCACCAGAACACGCCTTTGCGAGGCAAGGATTGCCACTCCGGCTGCGACAGTTTTGCAACTGCCGGAGGCCGTCCGAGGATGAGCCACAATTTTACCCGGCGGAGGTCCCCCTGAATCCGCGCCCTATCTTTTGCCGCAACCTTAGCAGCCTCGGCACTGGGTACAGCGGCGGCCCGAGAGGCCGGTGGTGGGGCGGTTGTGCCCACCAGTTGCACCTCGCCCTGAAGGCCAGGTCCTGCTGCTTTCGTAGCGATCAGGTCGTCGATCGATGGTTGAAGCTGCTGGCGATCGCCGGCAGCCTCGTCGCACTCCCGCTGCAGCTCCTCCCTCAGGCCGTCCACCAGCCCGCGGAGAGGAGCGAGCTCAGTCTCGTCAGCGGGGGGGGGTCGCCGCGGGTGCCTGTCCCTCGCGCTCGCGACGAGGATACCGCTCGACGCCTCGCGGGAGTACGTGACCCGCTGCGCGTCGAGGGGCGAGCCGTCGAGCTCGCCACCGATCGCGCGGTAGACCTCCTCGTGCGTGGTGTCGGGGGTGTCGCCGCCCGACCTCGCCCTGCTTGCCCGGCCGCGGCCCTGCCGCTCCGCGTGGAGGCCCGTGTCGGCATCTGGTCGCGGGTGGAGTCGTATTACCAGCGAACCAGCGGCAGGCGGCGGGCGGACGTCAGGGCGGCGTTGCGGGAACACTTCTGTTCCTCTTCATCGTGAGCGTGGTCGATCGCGTGCCTGGATCTGCAGTTAGAATGCTCTACAAGTTCCTATCTTCGGCGGAAATATCTGACGAGGCTCTGCGTCGGGCCCAGAACGACGCGTTGTTATATCGCGAGCTTGCGTTGGTTCGTTCTCGACGCCTGTAGATTAAGTGGAGTGATTATTGCTGCTTACTCTACGGTCATTGGGGGTCCCGTATCTCGACAATCCCGAATATTCCTCGACACGTGTTTTTGAGGTGTTGACTAGAGGCGGGTATTAAAGGCCACCCGGGTGTTAACGGCCACCTGACTTAAAAATTTCATATCTTGCCACCAATATCGGGGAATGCCTTTTTTGTTGTTGTTGCCATGGACCAGGTGCACTCGGTCTGGCTACGCGCAAGGATATGTTATGGAGGGACAGAGAAATAGAAGGGGAAGGGAGCAAGTTCGTTGCTCCTGGCTTCGGGTACTCACAGTTGTTGTTTGATCTCTTGTTTTAGCCTTCTTAGACCAGGTCCGCTCTGCGCCCACTCGGGGAGTGAGGGAACTGGGCTGGTATTTTGATCTTCCTTCAAGCTACTTCAAGAGTCTACCCCTCAACGACGCCAAATATCCATATCCAACGAAAATCCAAAACACCCGATAAGCTCGTACAACGTTCACGAAACGCTCATCATACAATGCTCGCACACTATGTAGTTGCTCCATTACAAGGAGGCCTGGGCGTTCTTCCCGGGAAATCTCCACACAACGATGATGATGATTTATGCTTGAAGCATCGATCTACTACAGCAGCAGTATGCATGACATAGTAAAAAACGGCATGCATGCACAGCAGTCTAGACTTCAAGTGCAAGAAGAGTATTGCTTCATTTTCAGCAGCAGCAGCAGCAGGGGAAGAAGCGGTCTCACCAGTTCGTGAAGATCCATCATCTGGCATATATTGCGAAAATATCCGGGATAGTCTACATTTTGAGACGCTTCAAACTCGATCCTCCGGATCTAACTCAACCATGGCCAAGATCCGAGCGCCGACAACAAAGCATGACACCGATGATGTCGTTTGACCTCTTCTCTGCGGTTCCCGACAGTTTCCCTCTCTGCCCATGTAGAACCGCACCAAGACACATCGTCACTGCCGTTGTGGCATGCGCCATATATATTTGCATTTTGTTAAGTGTTCTGAGATCGGAGCACAGTACATCCCGTGCATGCATCATCGACCACCTTTTCTCGAACAATCACACGCCTGGTCATTTCCCGGCTCAATTCGCTGTGCCGTTCGTTCTGTGTCGCCCCAACCCCCTGATATACACCCGTTTGATGCTGTGTGCCCTTGCGGTAAAGGGTGACACGCTTGTGCCCGTGCGAAGAGAACAAGATTTCCTTAGAAATGAGAGCTCTGGACGTCGTCGGTGTAGTAATAGGTGGAAAGACTGATGATGTGATGTGACGATCGAAAAAAATTCACTAACAAGGCTTGGGAAGAATAACATACGGTTGTGTGTTCGCTGTTGGGTAGTGAATCTGCACTGGGCGTCTTCACCTCTTGCTTGGAACTTCTTTTACTGCCGACGTCGTAGCGAAACTCTCAACGAGAGGGAAATGATTCGATATGAACGATACGAAATACGGAATGTATGCCCACCCACCCGCCCACAGAGAGCAGCAAGTGAGCCGTCTTCACAGCAGTCCATGAACCGAACCAAATCTGGCGTTGTACTACACTGTATCATGAGGCGAGATACAATCACTCCGGAACTCGGTCACACCACGAGCTCTCACCTCTCTCCAACAATTGCTTTCGGCTGCGCCTGCGAATCTCACCTGGGTACCCTTAGGCACGGCCATGAAAGGCGCGGAGGTCGACCCTACAAATCCCGTGCCGCGGCGTGATCTCCCACCGACCGGTGACCTGTGACCGCTCGCTGTCGGTTGTGTCGGCAGGCAGAAACCCGTTGCAAGGTCCAGAGAAATCGGTAGGGGTGTGGCCAGGACTTTGACTGAGTCGCTTCTTCTTCTCCAGGCCACCGGCGACGGCGGCGACGGCGATGAATGCTGACGGCGGTCCTCCTATTTTTTTTATTTATTTTTTTTTGTTCTTCACTTCAAATCAGCGCTCACAGCACTAGTGCCGTTTATTCCAACCCGTGGTCACACAGAAGAGCCTCTCTATACCCTCCCCTCCTGCGGTACTTTGCCTTCGATTTTTAATGCGAGAAGAGTTCAGCACTCTCTTCCCTCTGTGTACACACGAACTAGCGCTATCCACTTGGCCAGGAGCGGAAGCGAGAGAAAAACTCACTTTGCAAGAAAAGCTCGCCTACGCCGGGATTCGAACCCCTGACCTGACCTCTAGACGGTTACGAGGCTACCAACTAGACCACCGGGGCGACCGGCCTATGGCATGTGGTCGTTTTGAGACAATACTTGTAATATCGAAGTTTTCAAGAGCGTTTACTCTGTCTGGTTGTCTTTGGATTTCTGAAGTGTCATCACGAACCAAAGCCCAAAGAGATCTTCGCCCATCGTCCTGCCGCAGGTGTACTTTCCTCGGGTTGGGTGTGGCTGTCCCGAATCCGAAAACAGCGGTCCTGTCCCCAGGTTCAGCTCGTCGGTTGGAGATCTGTTCTTCTTTTCATTCCTCATACATGTATTCTGCTGGGAGCTACTGTCGATTATCGATTCCGAACACCTCTCTCTCTTGTACGGGTTTAGACATACCTCGATTTTTTCGTCAAGTATTGTTACGGGATTTGAATGTGTAAAGTACCAACGGTAGTGCGGGCTTAATGCCCAGAGGAAAGTGCGGGAGATGTAACTCCCGATTGAAGGATAAAGCAGGGGACAGGACCTTGGCAGCCCCTGTTAGAGGGAGCTGGTCTGCCCCCACATGCTCAGTCTACCACAGAGAGCACGCAATCAGCATGCACTGCTGTCCAAAGAGATGAATAAACAAGTGAGTCTTCACCAAGGAAGGTCTTCAGGGATTGCTACGCGTGTCTATACCAATACACTTGGCGTCGTCGGATTACAGTATTGAATGAACTGCGATATCGGCGAACAACCCTCTGGTAACTTGCACACGCGCTTGTTGGAAGACCAATTTTGTCCTTGTACAGCAATATAAAATCGAGTGATACAATTTCAAGTTGGTAGGCATAAAATAGCAGCGATACTTTTGCTTTTCCTACCGTCAACACTGTGAGCGCACATTATGTTCTGCCGAGACCTCTAGTCTATTTATTGAAAGTTTCACAAATATTCTTCGAAGTCGGAATGCCCTGCAGTCGTCTGTATTAATCTACATAACATAAGAAGAGAGAGATTTACCGTCGGCTCGTGCTCGATGAACCTGTTTCGCATGGAATCAATCGCTGAGATTTTCACGTGTTAATAATGTAGTATTTTGGTGATTGACCAAACAAAGCTGCTTTGTCTCCCGGAAATGGAAAATGATGATGTGTCATTTTTCTTGGATGATGTACTTGGTATCGTCTCGAATAAGGCATCGGTTGCTTATTCGCTGGGTGCCACCTCGGGTACCCCGTAGTGTTCTGCAGGACAGGAAGAAAATCTTTGTGTGCCAGAGAAAGAGAGCATTCAGCACTGGCGCAGAACAAGGAGGAGGGGGGCGGGGGGTCGCAAGGTCCTTTGGCATACATCAGCTTTGCTAGCTGTTTCAGCACCTGCAACAAGCCTTTCTTTGTGATTTGTTCGTATTCGAAACGACACGTTCACCACACGTACCCACCCAATATATTAATAAGTAAACTTCACACATGCTTATATTTATTTCCCTTCCCAGCAGATTCACTTATCGTACTCGGCGAATCATTAGAGGCCATCAGGCCCTACCAAGCCATTCGCCAGAGCCGAGGAAAGTTTGTGAAAATCGTACTCCGAATTCAACGCCGGACGCGTCCTCTCACTAAGTGTGATAGTACCCTGAATCAGGGAAGCCTCACCCAGCTCGACCAATTCGACTAACCTTCAGAATACCGACGCCACAACGACACTCTGCGGGAACACGACGTCATCGCGAACATCAACAACAACACATGATACTTTCCTACTTCATGATACGGTGGATTCTCGTGGAGGACACCCGCGCTAGAATCCATCACCTCTTTGCGCACGGTTCCTCGTAACAGATCCCTAGTGTAAAACCCCTCCCTCTTGCCCACGCGGCCCCAACTCTATACAACGACACACGGCTTTGCCATACTGCACATCCTCCACGAAACCCCACCAGCTTCAACCATCCCAGTGAAATGCATTCACAACCTGTTTTGGTATTTCAGTCGGAACACGCATCCCAACACGTCCCTTCTACACAAGCTCACAGCATCCACAGGTAAAACGTGGGGAGATATGGCAGGTCGCGACCTCATGCAGTACTGTCCAAATTCCTAAAAATACTATCCACACCCCCATCAATATGGATTCCGCCCCGCCTTAGACTTGCACGGAGTATACACCGCATCTACGCTTGGAGTACGTTTTACGTCAACGACCTTGGGCCAATAAATTGAAGCACGCCACGGGATGGAGTCACAGCGGTGCCAACTGACAACACATGCCGTTGGCCACACTGATGTATTCCAATGGGGTTTTCGGCCTTGACATCCAACAACACTTCATATGAGTTGGTGCCCCATGGTCAACTTGGGCATCTATAGAGTTGACCCTCATGTCGGTATCCACCACCAGCAACTAGGACAATACTCGTAAACGATGAGGTATTCCCGTGACCCCCAAAGGGTACTTTCGTGACCTCTGGTGTGTTGCCCAGCTTGGTTTCTTCCTACAGGTGTCCGATTCTGTCTCGTCGTGGAACGGTTTCAACAAGAAAAAGTCCCCCAGAGTGTGTGGTAGTTTCGTCGGACAGCTGTACTCTATGAACACCGTTCGACTAACTTGTACAGTGGGCGAGTTTCCTTGCCTAAACCCTGAGCACGCGTACTCTCCCACCGAATCTGTGCTCTGAATTCACTCCATTCACTGGATAGACAAACACACACACACATCTGGTCTACATTTGGTGCACATCTCGGGGGTCTTGTCCATACAACCTCCTTCAGTCATGTTTGCTCTATGCCGAGAATATATGTGTGACCGACGTTTGGGGAGCACACCGGTTGATTGGTCGTCCACGCTCGAGGTGAAAGGTTTGCGCGATTATCAAGGTGGGGCTTGCTACTGGACCGCGCTTCCCACGTACTTCATGCCGCGCTTAGCACATGCTTCGCGAAGAAGCGTGTTGATGCCCCCACCGCCACAGAAATAAACCTCCGTGTCTTCGGAAACTCCGCGGATGATCGACTGAGAGTTTGCGAAAGCAAACGACACAGAAGTGGTCGAGGTCGCGAACGAGAATACCAAGAATGGGTTTGGATTTTTATCTGCTTCCGACCGTAGGTTATTTCATGATGTGAGTTCAACTCCAAGAAATCTTGCACCGAGGGATGCACCTACACACGAAGACAGGTGCCTCTTGAGTATGACAAATTATATTGTTCGTATCTTATTGGTAAACGCTTGCCTCCGTGCTCGAGAAATGAACGGTTTGTTCAACTTTCGGGGGGGGATTTGGAGTGACGTCGTGTGCGGGGGGTGTGGCGAAACTTGCGAAAGCCATATCACGAAACTGGGCCTACGGTTGTCCACCGCGTGTCGACCCCTCACCTTAACGTCGAGCCGACCAATAACGAGCTCTGGCTTGGGTTGGTTGGTCGTATTAAACATCTGCAAAGAGCAAGAAGAGCATCATGAGCTTTCGTGTGAGTGTACAATACATTGGACTCCCATCAGAAGCATTTGGCAGTGCTTCCATCGTAGGGACGATGTGTGCACCAGCAAGAGTAGGCGAGCATCCCGCAGACGAGACGCAATCCCGCCTCATCCGTTCGTGTGGAGATGGTGCTCACCACTGTAGCTGCAGGTTGCGCAGTATGGCTGTCGTGGAACCGAGATCTGTTTCGTAGGATGGGAGCTGCATGTGTGGAATATGTACCAGCGGGACCGTGGTGGGTGGGCTCTTGGCGAGTAACCTTCCAAACTGGCGTGGAAGAAATGACAGGGTCATATCTACCGAATTCCCCTTCGCCTCGCCGCTATAACCTCCTTGGTGGGTCCAACTGTACAACAGTGCCAAACTCCCTTTACACCGCCACCGTTGCCCCCGCCCATGTGATACCTCAAGCTCTTCGTGGCGAGTCAGCGCAGTCTCGACCTGAATCCCGGGAGTGCGCTCAGCGAGTAGCGTGTTGGTCACAAACTGCAACAGAGCCAGGCTAGCGGAGGAGTAGCAGACTTTCACCGGCCGCTTAGGCGTGATCTTCTTGGCCCTAACGAACCCGACGAAGTCGAGCACGAGACCAGCACCCGCACCCGTGGCAATGATCTTCCCAAACGTAGCGATACATAGAGCAAACAGCGAAACAAAACGACCCATAAACAGCAAGTAGCAGATACGTGTTTCAATGGCATCAATCACGATGGGGGTCAGCTTCGGCAAGGTTTAAAACACGAGCCGTCGACAACCAACGCCACCTTTCCCGGCAATCAAACTCTGGAAATCTCTGTCGTCTTTGGATTGGTTCTAGGCATCTTATCAGAGTACCAAGGATGGATCAGGCACATCAGCTCTTACCAGCAGAGGAGGAAGGTTTGGGAACTCCTCGAGGCGGCCGTACTCGGAACGGTATGGCCCGTATACGCGGAGAGGGATCGTTTCTAGGTCGTTGGTTTCCTCGACGTCGGCGATGCTAGCAGTCTCGGGGGTGCGGAAGATGTTGAGGACCCACGTAAGCCCGATGCAGGTACAAGCGCATGGGCTGCATATTGTCATGGGCGGGTTAAGTCAGGGACCATAAAGAATTGTTGGGTAATTGGCAGCAGCAGGGTTTGTTGTACGTTTCATTTCAGGTACCCAGAACATCCGTCGAAAGTAGGAAGCTCTGGATACATATTCAGTAGCAACTACCGGCTTAGATATTTCGAACGGTAGCACACCTCCTAGACTGGCTGTCAAAGATCGATTGCTCACAAACCAAAGTTTGGGAGCGCCGGCCGATCGAAGCAAGGTAAACGGCCGGCGTGATCATCCTACTGTATCACCGCTGTTTTCATCGTTGATATTTTCTTCGTTGTGGAGCAGTTGAGCTATAGTAGGGTGTATGGGGTGATTCGCACTTTTTACGGTAGGAGTCTGTGGAAGCATGTCACGCCAACAAACCCGCCGCACCCAAGGAATACGTTGGGAAAAGCTTGCCTAACGAAGAGGGCATACACTGACATATTTGAACGCTCAGAGAAAGGTCGTGACTCGGGGCTCCTTGGAAGGGCCTTTCCTCACCCGAAGCCTTACCGCATGCCAAAGCTCTTCTTACCCTACCAATGAACCCGTTGAATCCGATGCGTGTGTTCATGTATGAGGCTCAAGCCGCTCTTGAGGACACGCACCTGCTCTGTGACGTTCGCCGGTTTAACCTCACGATGGCCATCTTGCTCCACGATTTGGTCGTTACCGGTCCTACCCTTCCCTCTGCCGACTCAACCTTGCGAAACGCGTGGAACTCCCGCGTGCCAAGCCTCCTGATAGCAATCTTCTTCTTGGTTATGCTTGCTCCGTCGTCGCCCGCTTCTTCGAGATCACCGTCCGGATTATGCTTCACCGCTGAAGACACACTGCGCCGGCCAAGGAGGCGTGTTCCAGAATGGGGTCGAGAGGTGAGTTAACGGGAAGGGGTTGAAGTTTCGGCCCAAAGGGACTAAAGGAGACTAAAACAACTGTGTGTCTTCTTGGTGGTCGTGATTGGATCTGGGAACCGGTTGTAGATCGAGCGGCAGGGATGCAGTCTACATTTTTCTGCGTGCTGTTATTACTCATGTGCCGCAGGTTCGTGGACGTGAAACTGCCAGAACTCTACGTGTGTGCAATTTGCCGGTAAACGTAGCTCAGACGCACGAACGTTCGACCGCAGCGTGGTTCTCCTGAAGACCTGGCCTATATCTCCCAAGTATGAATGCACAGTGTTTGAAACTTGTACCCGTTCGACCAAAACGTAATAATCAGAATGATGCCTTGTTTTCTGTACCGCGCTCACGTGTTGTTGTAGATCAGGTCCTGTTCGAAAAGATTTTCCACGGAGTCACTGATCAAGCTACAGTCTGAAGCGTTTAGATGCACAGACGGTTCGACGCGGCAGACACGGGAAAACCGAGGGGAACACGCACGAACGAGGGACACCGATATAAAACAACAACAGCGGTTTCAAGGCAAGCTCGGGCAAGCCTACTGGTTCCGCGCGCCTCACTTTCGGCTTTGGTGATCCAAATTCCAAAGACATGTGACAGCCTACACTTGGTCGCTACCACCCGTTTACGGTGAGGACGGGAATGAAGGGGGAAAACTCCCCACCTCCCATAAGGTTCGCCTTCGCCTTGAGCGTCCCTACGACGACTGCAACCTCGTCCTGGGAGTCGTCCGCGTTTACTCCGATCATGGTCTCTTCCTCTGCTTCGATGCCTTCCTCGTCGAGATCAGCGAGGTCAACATGATATTCCTTCGTGGCGAGCTCATGGCCTGAATCGTCAACCGGAAAGTGTTCGCTGAATGCACCGCTGACACAGCAGGCACCGTTCGTGCAGTATAACGAGGCAGGAGGACGGTTGTGAGTTACTGTCTGCTATGGAGAACATAGGGGTAGGGTTGAAAGGGAAGGGCGGGGGGGGGGGGGGGGTCTTCGGACTTACATAGTTCATTTCAGACGGGTCACGCCTCGCTCGTGGACCAGAAAACACCATTCCGCGCACAACGATTGGCTACAACAGATCATTATTCGCCCCCCCCTGCTGCTGAACACATTATGTCTCGAGCGTAACCCGAGCGAACGTGGGTTGACGATTCACTATTGAGCTTGCTGCACGCGCGCAAGCATCAAAGCGCCCCGAAACGTCGGCATCGTATGCAACAGCTCGAGGTACAAGCCGTTCCACCTACTGTAGGACCTCATACACGCCGTTCACCTGGAGGCGGCGTACAAGGATTCGAAGTTGGTCATCTGCCACTTCGTAGATGCGCCCGCCTCGACATTTCTTGATGCGCCCTTGCCCCCGCCACGAGGCTGCACAACAACCCCATCGCCTTTGATGGCCACCGACAGGTCGCTGGTGCCGTAGAAGGCGCGCGAGCTGCGGAGGGTAGACTCTAGAGCATTTGAACGTTGAGAAATGCCGCTGGTCAGCAAGAAGCGATGTCCTTTCCAGTTCACGTCGGTCTCGAGGGGAACCTCGATGTTGGGGCGCCCGGGAGAGCCCACCTGTGAAGGTCGAACATGTTCGAGGGACACACAAGAAGTCTTGCTGCGAAATATTGGGGGCGATTTTTTCGATAGGCCAGAGGAAAAGGACAAACGTGATATCATCAAGGGCTTTTGATACGTATGATAGTTGGCCTGCGCAGGTGCTATCAGCGCCTCCGATGAGAGAGAAGAGCACACGGTGTGCCAAGGCAAATATAAGAGAAGTTAGACTATACCTGAAGAGCTACGCTCGGTACGGCCGTGTGACACACCGAGCTTTATGGCAGCAGAAGGGCTAGACGGTTTGAGATCTCAAAGAACGCTTCATCCAGGGAAAGCGGGAAAAACAGTTGCAAGAAAGGCACTGGGGTGGTTTCCAAACGCAAAGAACAACACTCACTGTGGAAATTCCCGCCTCAGGGGATGTGTGCCCGACGGCAGTATCGTGGGAAGAACAGGTGGTGAAGGGGTGAGCCACTTCTCCCGTTCGGCGACTACCTTTGCTGTCTCTACCCCGGGCAGCGAAGACATTGGAACGTGGTTTTGGGGCAACGAGCGACCCGTGTGAGTGGCGCGCGAAATCTGAAGAAGCGTCCGGTTCAGGAACGGCTTTCCCGGGGGTCTGTTTTTCATACAGTGTGGGTCACTCAGAGCGTAATGTAGAGCAAGAAACGAGTGGTTGGCGTTTTGGGATGCAATAGACTTGACGTTACACCTGCCCCTGGCCATCGTTGCCGACGCCCTTGCCACATCACCCGTAACCGCCGTACCTGTCGCTGTGCTTGAGCCAAAAAATATCGCAAATGCTCTTTGGCTGGTCTTCGTTCCACAGCAGCAGCATGTAGTCCTCGTCTAGCTTGATGCGCGTTGTTTCAGCACGGTGGTTGACCCTGTTGACGGTTAGTTGTTTGACGAGGTGTCAGCTGATCAACAAATGGGTTGAGCAAATTGCGTTTGCTGTTGAAATCTGTAACTCATCGCGAAAAATGGTTTCACTGAAGAGTGCCCACAAGCACAAACTGGCATGTTCTCTTTTCGTAGAGCCATTTCGGCCGAACGCATCCGTGGGGTGGCGCGGCCACGCGCTCACCATCGTGGATACTTGCTCGGACCGTGTCAAAAATGCAATATTCGTGTCACACCTGCCCTCCGTGCAGCACCAGATTTTGTCGGCAATGTACCACAACACCACGGGAGTGTTGAGGATCCAGACGTGCGGGTGTGTCCTGCGCCTCCAGTTATCGAAGAAGTATCCCATTCCCACACCCTGCGACAACATGCAACGGTGCGGATACATGCAACAGCAGGTGATCATTTGGGGACCACGGGCAGTCTGTCTTTGAAGTCGTCCCCTTCACCCCGGCCCGGCTCTACGGCTCAGCCTCGTTGATATGCACACGCCGGCTAGACCCAGAACTTGTCGGACGGCTACAATTGCTTCGGCGGTGCGAACAACGTGGCGCAAATCGACGCCCCTTTCAACGAAGTGCGGTCGTAAGGGTACGTACGCATTGCCCGATAAAGTTGCCTGGAGCAATACTCAATCGCTGAGAGCCTCCCCTGATACAGACCACCACTCACGATGTGAAGCCACATTGCGAGCGAGAAGTTCTTCTTGAGCGCCCACACTGAGCGGGACAGTGGCGTCAGGACGCAGAAAATTAGCGTCATCCATATGAGGCGCCAGACGTCGTCATATCCCCAGTTGGCGAGTTTGTTCTGCACGTCAACGTTGCTCGCCATGAGGCCGACCTGCATACATTACAAAGGCAGATGCCACATTCAGATCCGGCAATTTGTGGCGTTAATCGAGAATCGACAGCACAATACTTGGCGCCACTTCAATCCCTAAACTCAGGCCGCGCGCACTACTTTACGTACGCGCGTGATCCGAGACATCTGCTGGATCGGATAAAAGTTTCGTGAGGCAAAGTCCCAACGCGTTGATGTTTACAGACCCCGCTAGTTGGCGATGTCAAAGAGGCGCGGAAAACCTATTCGTGTACCTCGCTTTAGGGTTATACCTGGAGGGGGATGTCGAAAGGACCACCGACCACTTTATTTTGATACCCGTGGAACATGGAAGGTAGAAACAAGGACCACACGTGGAGCAGTGTCACCACTCCAAGCGTCCAGCCACCGATGGCATGAAGCCAGGCGTTGTCCGCGCGCCATGAGTACAGCAACGAACGGAGCATGTTGATCTCGGACAGCCAGTTCCACGTGCCGTGGCACATTGTGATGAACATCAAGCTGCGGATGTAGTTTTTGAGAGAATGGGGGAAGTGCTAGGGTTTCTGGTGTCTTTCACAGGGAACAGGAAGTTGACTGTTCAGCTAAACGTAGATATCTCGTCGAGAGTTTCTGAGCTCAACCAGTCAACTAGATGCCGGGTCGTCAGTCCTTCGTCTACATGTCTATGGAAATACATGCATAGAGTGTACATGGAACATTCGGCGCCTTGAAACCCCATATCCGACACGTCCTGCATAGACTGGAGTTGCGCCTTACTTTGTGGTGGAGATGATAAGCCTTGCGCTTATGCGAGCGATGACATCGAAAACTTTAGCGGACCAAGGTCCAGCCTTCAGGCAGCCTGGATCCTGCGTGAGCCGGACGATACGGGAACAACCAAAGTTCCATGCACGTAAGACAAGATGTCAAACAATTTTCACCGACGTCTACCGGAAAAGGGGGCCGGCGGCACATGAACGTGATCGATCGTCCCTCCAATTCCACGAACCTTTCTCTACTAGGCTATACCACTCCTCCATAAACTCACGTCGTCCATGTCACAGAAGAAATCACCCCCACAGCCATCTGTGCAAATGGATTGCCTCGGCCACACGTTCCAGTAGAAGCGGTCCAGGACCATGAAGGTCGAGATGAACAACCAAACTCCGAGGCCCACGTAGCGGTACATCCCGCTGCGATCCTTCCCAACAGGGAGATCCTGGGGTAGATGGCGGTGATTGCACTACAGGGTTCGATCGAACGTCCGATTGATTGACTGTCGATTCTGTACGATGAAACGCGAGAGAAGAGTATCACCCATCCTTTTCGCATGTGCTTGGCCCCCGGAGATCTATCTGTCACGCTCAACATGACTGAGCCTCTCCTACCCTCACTTTCTGGCTGACTTGGTCTCTCTCTCTCTCTCTTTCGGCACAGGCATCATCATTGGTCACCTTCAAGAAACCTTCAAGCAACCAAATCGGGGGCAGAAGGGACAGCTACTACACTGTAGACTCCATTGTAGTGGACTCTTCGTGATGGTCTCAGAATTGACCACGCCAATAAGTGCCCTTCAAAGCTCCAATGACACACACAACACTCGATACACCAAGACACCTGTTCTTCGCCAGCAGAGCCCGCTGCCCCTGTGCGCCTCGCGCGACTAGCAAACATGTCTGAGCCGTGGGCCCCCGCTCGTTCTTGCTCTCGGTTCTTACGTGTTGCTGTACGTCCCAGGCAGGCACGTCGGGTTCATTCTGTGCACCAGTAGGCAAGGTGAGTTTACCAAAGTACAGTACCATCATCACCCTAGGATGGCGAGGAGAACCCAGTGGATAGGCAAGGATGGACTCATACTGTGTTTGACTGGCGTTCAGCCGAAAACACCACCCTGACCGGCAATATAAGTCCCGTTTGGACACACTGCGGCATAAATTCAGCAGATTTGCGAAACGTTTTTTTCATCGGAATCCTTCCAAACTCTCTGGAAACCCCTACAACGAGGTACTTCTTTTGTATTTTGAACATGTTGGCAGCCCTCTGCATATCTCTGACCCACAGCATCCAAGCAGAAGGGGGTGGAGATCGCCGCGCGCAAGTGCCCTATGAAGGCCTTCTCTACGTATGTGGTGGAACATGTCTGGGGCTAAGTGCTACCGAGAACCGCAACAAGACAGACTCTGACCGCCGTCGGCGCAAAAAAAAAAGACACGCCAACACAAGCCTACACATCCTATCCTTGCAACAACACTTGTAGCCTTATAACATGACAGATGTCGCGAGCGAGCTCAGCTGAAATGCTGCTGTTATGCAGCCGTTAGGTCCATACTGTCAACGCATTGAACGGAACAAAGACGGGGCTCTACGTAGATACGAAAGGACAAGAAGTCAACAGTGAGAGAGTAAGAAGAGCGCATAGTCTACGTAACGACGCATGAGGCTCTACAGTCTGCACCTAAATTAAGTAGGAGTGGATGACAGCCCAGTTTGGCGACACTCATCGCCGAACTTGTGAGAAATACTCACATCCACAGCTTCCACCGTATCGCGTGGTGAAATGTCAGAGAATTCGGCTGTCTCCGCTGCGCGGGGCGAGGTCTTCGATTCTCATCTTGGCAATCCGTCTAAAGACTACTGCTGTTATCCGGGTATGTGTGTGTGTATATATTTCCTAAGAATTGTCCGTGAGCACGCATCGGCGAGAGAAACCGACCTCAGGTGCGCACTCATCATAAAGTCATCCTAGAGACTCTCACTCTGAAGAAGTGCAGTGGCATCAAGCGTACAGCAGTGTGCCACTCACACGTACCGCAGATTGCTGAGAAGCGGGGCGCCGGCGACGTCAGGTGTGCTGGTCGAGGAATGGTGAGCGTTCGTGTGGAGTGCATGATGGCGAGATCGAGGGAGAACGGGTGTATAAGTTGAAACCGCTGGTTAGCATGCGGTGGAACCTGCCATCGCAACAATCCAATCTGACGTACATATCATACGCATGGTAGCGTTGTATGAGCGCCCGAGCTGGAGCGGCGAGGTTTAACTCCTTTTGTCGTGGGGCGGGGGTTCTTTGCCATACAAACATACCCTGCTGCTTGTTCTCGACAGGTTTTTCGCAGCTGGTACAAGTACTGTACTGTGGGCGGTGCACCGTGAAGCCTGGAAAAACTCTAAACGCCAGCATCAACTTTAAAGGCCTGGAAAAACCTATCGCGATACTCCTACGGTAGTCCCTGAATGGCGCACTCACTCGTTGAAAGAAGTAGACTAAAAGTATGAAGACATTCATCTCTTCTGAAAAACGTCGCAAAACGGCACAGATTAGACCGCATTTTATCCACGTTGTCGGCGGTTACGACATTTTTAAAACCAAGGGAAAGGTGAGTCAGTGTCAGTTCAACCTTGTACGTATGTTGTTGTGACTATCTTCTTCGCAGTGCCTGAGCAACACACTCCCTTCAACTTGAACCCAAGAGTCCCGATTAAAGATCCGGCCATCAATCAATCAATCAAAGAACCCGCCCAGTTACATGAGCAACTGCAGTCAAATCGCTGCTACTATTGGTTACAACATGGGTATTCGGTCATGCCCTGGCATGACTCAGGAAGGCCGGCGTCAGTATCTGGCAAGAAGAGGAACTACGAGAGGTTGGGGCATAGAAGCGAGACCTGTGTAGAGGCGTGTATTTCTGCCTTCGTTTCTCCCATCTGTCGTCGTCGCCGTCAGAATGTTTGATCTCCACCATATTTTCGCGTCCGCGTCTTAAGTCACTGTCATGTGTTCGAAAAATTTTCGGTGATCTGCTTGGACGTATGAACCCCTTTTCGAGATCGAAACCTTGCTGATATTCTTATAGCCGTCACACATGTTCCCTGGTGCCATGCGTTCCTCAAACAAATTGAATCGTTCCTCCGCCTTTATTGTAGTCCCTGGGCTTGACTTGCGCCACCTACCCCTGGACGCGCGTTCAACGCACATGTCGGCCACTTTTCTAGACATAGCGCAATGACGGCCTGCTTTCCCTTTGCCGCGAGGTGAAGAACTCGCGCCACATGGCCCCCATCCTTTGTTTTGTGGTGATCGAGCCGAGGAAGAGAGGGCGGCCGTTGCCAAGACCACGACCTAGGGCATGGGCAAGGTTTTCGAGGCGCCAGGGCTTCGCGAGGACCACCTCCGAGCCGAGCTGGACACAATGTATGTGCCTTTCAGTCGTTCTTCTCCCCCTCGTCTCGACGCCTTTTCATCGAACTACTGCTGCTGCTGTAGACGCCAAGTATCGATGAGGGCGGGCTGGGTCTCGGTGACCACTCGCTTGCTTCATCACCACGGAACCTTGACCCGCCGTTTCCTGCCCCAATGATACAAATTGTTTTGGAAGCTCCCTGAACTGTTTGGATAAATTGGTAGAGGAGGACTTCGGAGGTGCTAGTTGAAACTTTTGTTTTCGTTAGAGACTCTGCGGCTGGTCCATGGGTTTGGCTGCTTGGGCGCCCAACATTACCACGTTTGCCTCCGATGATTGATTTTGGCACTATGGGATCCTGATGAAGCAGGAAGCCTCGTTTGCTGTGGAAAGTCCCAGAAGAAACTACTTCACCCAACGTAGTCTCTTGCCCTGCCGTTGTCTTTTCAGCCGAACTCATCGCAGAACGTCGTGGCCACCCCCCCCAACAGGTCAATGGAGTTCGATGTTGGACTCCAGATCGCCCTGAACAGCTGAAGAGAAGCGGTGGGAGAGTCCCACCTCTCCACCTCCACGCGTTCGCGTTTTGTTCACGATACTTTGCACCGACTTCGTCGATGATACCGCCCTACGTTTGCTTTTTCGTGGTGCTGCAACTACCTTCAATCGTGACTGCTTGTGCTTGTCCTATTTGATGTGTGGTTCCCAGAGAAACGAAAACGCTTCGTTCGGTCAAGTCATGCTGTACTGCAGAATGCATATATATATATATATGTACATATGTGATCGTTATGTTCCACACCCATGTATGTGAAATTTCATACAGTGAAAAAATGATACGGAATCGGCCTCTCCGTCAATTTCGATGTTGGGTGCTCTCCTCCGAACCATGCTGAACTGCAGCATGCATATATATATATATATTATATATGTACATCTGTAATCGTTATGTTGCACACGCATGTGAAATTTCAGACAGTGAAAAAATGATACGGAATCGGCCTCTTCGTCAATTTCGATGTTGGGTGCTCTCCTCCAAACCATTGCAGCACCGTACTCGCGCGCATTTAGAGGTATGTGGGTTCGGTGGGTGGATCATTTCAGGTGTTGGGTGATGTGTACTGCAGATATTGCGCTCTATGTCCTGCCGCAAAGCTGTTGTTTCTCGCCTTCCACAGTCGAAGGAAGATTTAACTCAAGGGATCTTCTAAACGATTGATTCCTGGCCCAAGGCGTCCACCAGACGGTATTGAATTGTACTAGGAGACCGATCTCTTTGTGCTCCACGCACGTGCTACAACTCACAACAGTCGCATTTTTTCTTGGCAAACCGTACATCTAGGGGTTCGCCGACATGCCGGGGAGGCCGTGGAAGTTGTGCGTTCTCCAAACCAAGATTGTGTTGGCAAGCCTTGGCAACCTCAAGTACAGTAGGGTGGGGGGGGGGATAGAGAGGGCAGCTGCATGTTTCGGCGGGAAACAGAAGAAAATGTCCTGGCGCCGATGTCCTCAGTAGCTTATACAACCCCCTCCAACGCTTCAGCCTTTGACTTATTTAGCTCCTCGGAGGCCGATAACATCCGCAACGCTCATGGCCTTCTCTCGTTGCCACCGACAGCCCTGCCTAAGCGCGGCAAGGGTCACAGCGTCGCCGTGGCCAAGGTCCAGGCCAAATTTTGTGGCGAGGGCGTTGGCGCCGGACACCCGCACGTTGTAGTGCGGGCATCAGTCCTTCCACACCAACATACCGTCGATGTTGGTGTGAGTCCGGTGGCGCTCGACCACCGTGGCTGCTGCCGAAACACTACCCACGGGGGCCTGGATCGCAATCTAATTCTTGCGCGGTGCTTGTAGTTACGTGTGGCGGCACGAAAACGTTTTCTCATTCTGAACAAAAATAAATGGCACCACCGCCACCAACTCCACAACCATCAACATCAACGTGAGCAACAAGAGCACTACCTGCACCAGCTGTCACACCTAAACAACAATAACGTCAGTGTCCATGTCCTTCATCGCCATCCCGGCAATGTAGCCCAAGCTGTACTGGCGGCGCGCATCGGGTCGTGGTCTGGTCTCTTGAAGTCCAGGTGCTCAAGGGTCTCGTCGCCTGGCAACCGCCGTTTCATTGCGTCGCATGTCTGCGTAATATCATGCTGCGATGAGGTATTACACTTCTGTGTGATCCTGGATCGGAGCTCGTCAGTGAGAAGAGGCAGGGTGAGTTTGACCGAGAAAAATTGCGACCAACAACCTCAGTTGTTTGTGAACCACGGGTGGATGCCTAAAACGACCAAAGTTCTGCTCCCGCCCTGCGTTTTAGCATGTTGGCTAGCTAGTCCGTGGCGTTACCATACCTTGGGGAATGTGCCCACGTCCAAAATAATCAGGGAGGCTGTAGTTTAGACTCGCCTGTGCTGCTTGTGTTGACAGTGGACTACTGTATGCTGCAGTACAGCAGTAGTCTACAGAAGTAGTCAGTTCTCCTTCCCTTGATTACACCACATTTACCCAGCCGCGCGTTTCTACCCGTGGAATATGCCTCCTAGGTACAAGTCCATACAGATTCACAGAAAGACTGCCCGTTCGAGATATTACCCCAGTCGATAGGGGTATGTTAAATCTTTACGACTTTGCAGGTGAGCGTTGGAGATAAACCAGATGACAAGATGTAGAGGATGAACAGAGTTCCCAGTTCCCAGTTCCCGGTTCCCGGAAACAAACGCGGTGGGAAAAAAAACGCGGGGGAATAGGATGCGGCGGAATAGACCGACGAAACGGAACGAACAGATATGTCGAATCTGTCTCGAATGGGTAGTCTTTGTCTCTCTGTGTGTTTTGTATTTGTTTTTCATGATACACAGGTGGGTTTTCCCCGACGACCCGCGATGAGTTCGCTGCTCTTGAAGATGTGTGTCTGATGCCTGTATCACATTGACGGGCAGATGGGGTGCGTCTCATCGAAGGTGGGGCAAAGGCCGCCGGATCAAGTAGCTGGGCATGAGGCGAACAAGAGTGCAGGAGGTCAAGAAGAGGCACGAGAGGAGTCGCGGCCAGCATTGCCTGTGGTCGGACAAATCCAACCAGCAAGACCCGCACAGAGCAAGAATACGGAAAATCGTAACGTCCAGGGCAAAGCAGAACACCATCGCAGCGGGGAAAATCCTCGGGCTAAAGGGGGCGAATGGGAGGAGGAAGGCGAAACTATCACAGACGTCAGTGGCCTGCAGATGCGCACACCACGAACTTGCGCCGATCCTGGCCTGTACGCCGCTGCCAAAAACGGAGATCTGCCCCTTGTACAGATGATTCTCAGTAGCAACACCGGTAGAGGTGCTGCTGCGGTGGATGCTGGAGACGATGGAACGATGTACCAAGATAGGCCTGAGCCAGACGGTGCCGTCCCAAGCTCGAAGGTCGCTGATCTCGACGAACGGGGGATGTGGGGGAATACCCCTCTTATCGTAGCGACTCAGTACGCTCATCCAGACATTGCTCTCGCTCTTATTGCTGGAGGAGCAAACGTAACCCTCGAGAATGAGCGACAAGCGACCGCTCTCCACTTCAGCTGCGCCGAAGGGTCTGTTGGTGTTGTTTCAGCGCTGTTGAACAACGGGGCCAACGTCGACCCTTCCGTAGCGACCGTGCACCACCCA
The DNA here is from genome assembly GCA_000310025.1 of Ectocarpus siliculosus. NCBI lineage: Eukaryota > Phaeophyceae > Ectocarpales > Ectocarpaceae > Ectocarpus > Ectocarpus siliculosus. Next base: position 385,364 of record FN649751.1, on the reverse strand, counting down.
GGGGTGAATGGGGGACAAACCATCCCTCTGACTCCGCTTTCGGCCGCCGCGACTGGTGGATATACGGAACTTGTGAGACTGCTAGTTCAACACGGGGTGGACATCAACCGAAGGGTGGCGCCTGTGGGGTCAGACGGGAAGGAAAGAAGATCTAGTTTTTTGGGCACCGATGGGATAGGTGGGTCAGCATTGACCGCAGCGGCGCGATATGGGCACACGGAAACTTGTTTCCTTTTGGTCGACAGTGGAGCAAACCTGTTGTTGGAGGTAAGTGGCTTGTACGCACAGTTTGCGCTGTCCTTGGTTTTACGCGAATGCGGTATCTGCTTTTGTAGGGGTGAAGTACAACAACTGGTTGTACCTGTACCGGGATATGTTTTCGTTTGGCAACAAGATCATGAAGTTACTGTAGCCATTCTCACATCACGGAATCATGCACATCATCGGCGGATTTAGGTTCGCTGTTTCTGTCTATTAGTCTATTCTACAGCAGTACATATTTCCATGGCGATGGGCGACTACTGTCGTCAAACCTCATGTTTGCTTCAAAAAATCTCCCCCTGCATATTGTGTGGTACCTGAACGCAGGATTGGAATTCGCGAACGCCGCTTCTTCACGCAATTCTCGGTGGACATGAGCAAACGGCGATGGCGTTGCTAGATGGAGCGAGATCAGTTGGGTGTGTCAGTCAGCTGGTGGGGGCATGCTCACCAGAAACTGGGGGTGCGACGTCTTCGGGGCTGGCCCCCCTCCATGCCGCTTGCGACAAGGGATTGCAAGATGTTGTCAGGGCTTTGGTCGCCGCCGGGGCTAAGGTCGAAGAGAAGGATGTGGCTGGGGCAAGCGCTCTTCTTCATGCGTGTAGAAAGGTGGGAATGGGCTGATACAACGGCATCCTTTTCTCTTCGGCACGCGCATGCACGGCGCAAAGAGAGAAGGCAAAAGAGCGATGGGTTTTCCCAAGAACGATTCATCACGCTGTTGCTGAACACTACGGATACTATTCTTGCAGGGGGTTCAGACAACACCGTGTGATCGTGAAAGGACTTAGCTCTACAGCGTGTCCAATGCCTTGCAAAGAGGCTCGGTAGACATGATTCTAGAGAAATATACTCATGTTTATATCAGATACATCAAGTAGAGCACACGTTGTCAACAGCCTGATCTGCTGGGACGATCCGCCTTAAGAATGTCCTACACCGTGTGGTCGAAATCAAGGGGCGACTGGAGTGTACCCGAGAGCTGTTGTCGAAGGGGGCGGACCCTATGGCCGCGGACAGTGAGGGAGACACCCCTGTTTCAGTCGCCCGCAGCAGAGTGAGTGATGTTGAGTTTTTCTACGCTTTTCTACGAACTTACGGGGAGAAATCAGAACATTTCTCGTGCAACCCGGTCTTAAGGTGCGTGGTATCGTTGTTGTGTCGATCCCTAGGTTTTCTCACTCCGCATGAGCGCGTGCTTGCGATGTCACCCGCATTGCTTCTTCGTTGTGAGCTCCCAGGCCGTTGCTAGACACAGAACGATCCACGCCGACGAATGGGGCCGGGTAGTGGTAACGGGAAACATCGGCTGGTGACACCTCAAAGCATGGGTTGGATCTGGCACTGCACGGAACGAATCACGGTGAAACCGCCGACGCCGCGAACCGCCTCCCGCACTATTCATTATAGTGTTTGCCCTTCCTCCCTAGCGGGGTCATCTGCGTTTTCATCATTTGTATGGTCATCATCTGTGTGGCCTAGCGGAAACAGGAACAAAACCCGGTGCACACTCGTCTGCATCTACTCGTTTTTCGTGCCGGTAGAGAGATCAACCGGGGGGGGAAGAGATCCTAAGCCTACTTGAGGCAGCGGTAGCCGATGATGAACATCGAGATGGTCGACTAGGCTCGGACGGGTCTCGCCGTGCACTAGGAGCGAAGATCAATGACGTTAACAACGGGGAGGACGAAGGATGCGATGTCCTCACTGATGGAAGCCAACGAGAGAAGGAGGTGAGTGGTGGTACGAAAGGCGATTTTTGTTTTGAGCTGCTACTCTTACGTTCACCCCCTTGCCACCTCGATGATGAGCCATACGTTGGAGGGAGGTGAGGCTGTGGATTCTCGTTCTGATAATATACTTGCCAGTGGAACGCGTTCAAGCCTTGGTGCCAGGGCCGCGGCGAGACCCCTCGATCGAAATGGGGTGACAGGGTCCAGCTGACGAGCATACGTCGATGGATCGAACGTGCGGTAGTCGATCTTGAAACGGCACACAACCCGTCCGTCGAGCTGATCGTTACGGTCACTTGTTTGGGGCGGTGAAGCCTTCCTCAAGGATTGGAAAGCATGCACCACCGGGGGGTAGAAAGGTCGAACCGCGACCATCTATTAGACGTTGGTTCACTAATGTTCCCTGATCGCCGTGGGCGAAACTGTTGTCACAGGACGGAAACGAAGACGAAGAAGATGTGTTCCTTGTGTCCGACTGGGATCCCGATGGGGAGGACATATTCGACGACAACTGCAACGTTGCTGAGAGATGCGGCCAATCACGGCAGAGCGAAAACGTAGAAAACCTCCCAGAACCCGCTGCAGTCAATGCCGACGAAAACGACGACGAGGATGATGTCCTTCTGGTGGGAGACTACGACTCTCAACTGGAAGAAGAGGAATTTTTGGACGTGTGTCCGGCGGCGGATGAGCGGGAGGATGCGACTGTGGGTACGCGGGAGGTGAGACACGCCGAAGAAAATGCAACCTCGGCGATATGAGTGGTGTACGAAAAAGGTTGACGTATTCGGCCCTTCAATGTGCAGTCGGTGGGCCTGGGGTAAGCCTCACGCACGGGCTAACCAAGGGCTTATGCTCTATGCCTACCCGTCTCTTCCCGCAATCGCCGTGGTCATGGTTGGATGTTACGTGCAGACTAGCGGGAACCCTGGGCTACGTGAAGGTGTCGGTAGAGGTGGCCGTTCTTTGTTCGACACCGCTGCAATATCTTGTCACGAAAATACCCGCTAGCGTTTCTACTTCTTGCACCGTAATAACTTGGACGAAAACACACACAACACACACCATGGTCATAACCTCCGCAGTCCTGTCTTGAATGGGTACCACACGGGTCTGCGTAGAGGTGTTGCGTTTCGTAAGGGTCGGGTCTATTGATAGTCGGGGGGGAAGCTTCCTTCGCTAACTGTTCCTTCGTGCCTGTCGGTTGGCGAGCAAAACAGGGTGACCTGTAGCGTAAATATCTTACTTAATGGTAGGCACCCGGAATTCGTTGCATGAAGTGTCTGCCTCCTGACGTGCAGACAATACTGTATGCATGAATAATGTTAACGTCTCCCTGAAAGGGGTTAAAATCCAAACATGAAGGATGAACACGTCGATGAGCACGATCGGTGCAGGCGACCGTGTCGTGTCTCTCTTGTCGGACGAACGGGGTTCATGGACGTCTAGGTCATTCGCGACGAGTTCGTTCGTGTTTCGTTCAGGCATGTGCTTCACTGCTCCCAAAGTCTTACGATATACACATCGCGAGTTGCGCGTTTGGTTCCCTTGTACCCTCAAATGTTCGGTTACACTCATCTTCCATGCTCTGACATGTGCGAAGTGTGGTGGATTTACCGCTATCCATTCACGGAACCTCCTCCCCTCCTTTCCGCCCCCGTATCCTGCAGAATAAACAACTAAGTCAGGGTAGTGATGCTCTACCGCGGAGAAGATCACAATCTCTTATAGAAGGAAGACGCGCAGATGGTTCGGCACCACAGGACGGTACCGAGAGCCAAGCGCAGGCGATCAAAGACCTTCATCGCCCGCAGGACGTTCCAGAGAACGATCGGCAAACGAGACGCCCTTCCGCTGCAACGACGGAGGTGAATCGTCTTCTCTATATGCCTGAACAATATACAGTAGTTGCTTGCCGAGGTACACGCATAGTATTCCACGGAAGGGCATACGTTCTGGCCGAGAACCGGTGGAGGAACACGATCTTTGGGGCGTTTTGTTTGGACCGAAGGACGTAGGACTGCCATAGACCTAGCGATGTCGACGAGTGTTTTCGAGTTGGAACAACCAGGAGCTGCAAAGTCGTGGAGAAACACCTGCCCACCCTAACCCTACCCGCCAACCGTTTAGCCGCCCAACGTTCGAACAGAGTATGCCGTTTCCGAGGACGGGGTGCCAACAAAATGGAGTAGATGTGTATTGGCCTCACGGACGACAAGCAAATCCCACCCCACGAAAAGAACGGTACGTTCGTCGTTGGCAGACCAATCTCCCTCCCCGTAGATCACGTGCTAGGCCCTATCCTGAACCACTGCGTCTCTCAAGTTTGGTATCGTGCTTGTGGGATCCTACTGTTGGACCCGGAATTTTCTGTTTTGTCCCTTGAAGGTGGGCTTGGAATCCGCTGCCATTGAAACGGCCATGGGGCGGCACCAAGTAGCCCCGGGAGTACTGGAGGGGAAGCTTGTCACGCTACAGGTCAGTGGCCGTGGGAGACGGTTTGCCGTTGGCGATGCGATGACAGAGCCGTCGACGTACAGGAGTCGTGCAAGAAGACTGATATTTGTCTTCCGCTGGTTGTTGGCCAGGTTGTATCGTCTATGAACCCAGAATAAGACGTACAACACAAGAGTCGTGCCGCCCATTACACTATTTCTGTGTACATCAGGTGTATGCTTTTTGATTTGGCCTTGGCATTGTGATAACCCTCGACCTTGAGGGACCCTTGGTGCGAAAGGGGAACAGTTTTGGAGGGAGATCCATGTCAACCACTCGAGTTCGAACCTCGTACCGAAGCTGGCCGGCCATCTGTGGGATGTGCCGTTGTCTCTCAAACAATAGATGTCGGCAGGACGTTCACCAGACCAGGTATCACTGGCATCGGGGCAATTGTTGTGGTACTGTATTACCATCGCTCTCATGTCCCAATACCTACGAATGGTTGAAACAACATTTGAAAACAACGAAGACAATTTGATCAAAATCTAGGACACATCAGTGTCCACACGGTCCGTGTGTTGCACGCGCAGTTCACAGATGGATTTTGTTTCTCGAACGGACCTCGGGATGAAACTGTCGTCTACGTTTTCCGAGAAACCACGCCAATTGGAAGGCGTTTCGGGAGCGTCCCTCGCACTCTAGCTATGAGATTAGATGACCCCACAGATATATAATCTACTCTTGAAGTCACACAACAGTGCAAATTTTGTCGTCTACCCCACGATCGCCGTAACAGCTAAGCGTACCAGCCCATACGGCATCAGCATCAAACCTCTGTGCCATAAAGAAAGGCAGAAGGCGAGCGCTTAGGTTTGGGAACCAGCCAGTTTCCCTACACCGCATGTGCTCACAGTATGGTAACGTCGATGAGCTACCGCTCCTGCTGTTCCCTTTGTGCTTGCAGGTTGCCGGGGGGTCTGTGGACACCGCGATGATCGCCGCCACGGACAATGTTGTGGCAGCTCGATCATCCGAAGGAGCGTGACACACCGACGACAAAACTATTTGTTTATTTAGTATGACACATGAAGCACGTGTAGAGATACTTGCTTCGGAGAGGGCTGTGCTCGAAGTTTTCCAAGAGGTAGTTCGGCAATACTGATTGACCGATTACCGTCACAAAGTGACTGCACGCGCCTACCATGGGGACTTGTTGTAGATGTTTCCCCTCTGGAAGCGAGGCGGATAAACTATCCTAGGAGGAACTTGATTGGCAGAGCAGCAGACAATAGAGTGATGGTTGGTATATCTTCACTGTGCAAGTAGGTTCACACTGGGAGACCACGGGAGCAAAAGGGTGATACTGGATACTTGAGATATCTCGACGTCCATGTTTACGACTGGGAAAAAGCGATATTCGTATTGTCTTCCACGACGGAGTGCAATCCCGGGTGCGCATGGACGACGGAAAGTTTTCAGACATGGTTCTGGGTGTGTATGTGCTGTCCCCACTGCTTTTCAACATCTCCTTCGCCGCGGTTCTCGAGGTCGTAGTCATTCGATTCAGGATCTGTTGTACCTGGCGGAGGACACGGGAGGGGGGGAGGGGACACCGCTTGACCGAGTGCGGACGGCGGTATGGGAGATGATGTACGCCGATGACGCCGGCGTTGTATCGAGGTCGGCCGACGGACTGGCGAGAAAGATGGCCGTCATCGTGGAGGTGTTCGGGAGTTCGGGCTGACGGTATCGGAGAAGAAGACGGAGACGCTCTTGATGCGCACTACAGAGAAGCAGTCAATACCACCGCTCCCCCGCCACCACCGCTGATTATAGAGGCGGCAGGGCAGAGGTACGCCCAGACGACTGAGTTCCAGTACCTAAGTGGCTTCGTCAACCAACTTTGCGACCTCACCCGGGAGATCAATTACCGAAGAAAAAAGCGGAAAACAGAACAGCGTGGGCGTACATCAGGAGCTACGGCCGGGAGCTCTTCGACAGGCCGAAAGCACGGTTCCGACTCGAGGCTCGCCTGCTCCAGACGGGGGCGATGGAGGCACTGCTGTACGTTGAATGACATGGGGCCGACGTCAAGACCAATACCGGCTGTTGCGATCGATTCATCACCGGCGGCTCCTGCAAGCTATCGGTTACCACCGCAAGAATGGCACCTACCAGCAGCTTTCCTACCAGACCCTGAAAAGGGTAGGGTGTCAGAGTGTGGAAGCCACTGTTCGGCAACGGCGCCCACTGTTCACGGGAGCATTGGCAAGGCAGCCAGACGGGCGACTCCCGAAACGGTTAATGCTTGGCTTACTGGTGACGGGGAGGACCCAGGCAGGGGGAAACCGGAGTAAAACAGGCAGATGTGCCTGAAGGGCGACCTCAAGATGTTCGAGGCAAAGCACGGATCTACGGACGCCGAGCCATGTGTTTTCGGAGTCCCGCAAGCAACTTGGACGGAAGCAGTGACGGTGGAGCGGGGTGCACCGTGGCATACGGGGGGTACTGCGGGGAGCTAAGAAGTTCATGGCCTCCTGGCACTAGAATGAAGAGGAGAATAGCCGACAACGAGCGCTGAAACGAAACAACAAACATCGACATGACTACAACCAATGGGGCGGGAGGGGGACAGCAGACGGACGAGGCGGCAAGCGAAGAAAGAAAACGAGAGGGACGGAGTGGCGCATTTCGTGCCGGATTGAACCCTTGATTAACTACCCCCCCCCCCCCCCAATCACTGCACCGTTTCGCCATCGCCCCACAAGCGACTACCGTGCGTTTGCTGTCTCTGGTGCCCCTTTTTGTTATGTTGGGTCGTTACAGAATAGGTGGTTCTGGCACGTGTCATCCTCTTTTTCATTATTTTGGTTTATTTTCCTTTTCCTTCTTCTGTTTTCTCTCTCTGTTTCTTTTGCCTTTTCTCTGATTATTTTTTACCCAGGTGGCCTTCTCTCTTTTTGTGTTAAATACCCAGATTGAACCAGGGAATATGCTACCCTCTGACTTGTGATGTTGACTTCTAGTCTCTGTTTACCTCGCATAACGTGTAGAGGCGTACCTCGCCTAACGTGTAGAGGCGAGCGGAGGGTACTAGACTATCTGTCGCTGATTTCTATTGACTTGCGGACCCTTCGGGTCCATTTTGTTTTGTCATGCCTTTTTTTGGGTGGGTTAACGCGTGTGGCCACGGGAATCGACCGCGTCAAGTGTTAGACAAGTACACAGACAGATGGAGGTACTGGATACAGAGATCGGAACGGTTTTTTAATGCGAAGACAACTACAGCAACAACAATTACTTCAATCCTTCAGTGTTTTTTCTTCAATTCGCCGGAGGATGAAACGATGCTTCCAACATCGGCTGCTTCGTGTCAGTGTGGTGCTTTGGCGCTGGGTCTCTTGGTTGGGAGTTTTTTGGCGCCCGTCCATTTAAGGTGCAAATAGTTCGTTTGCTTTTGTTCGAACTGTTTATGTTGTCAGCTTGCAGCTGGAGAGTGTTCATGGAGAAGATCCTGGGAATACAAAGACGAGTGATGAGTGGGTGTTGCTTGATGTGCCAGCAGCTACAGTAGCTGTACGTCAATATCGGTCTGCATTGCAAGCGATGAAAACGCTGGCAGCGATACATCGATGTGTGTGTGGTATGACTAAGCTATAATCTTCACGAAAAGCTTCGCTCGCACGCACGCACGCAGTGTTGGCCGACATGGTTGCTTTTCTCCGTCATCATCGAGGTTCGGAAGGTAGAGAACCTCTTCCTCTTGCTCTATATTGAGTTTGAATTTTTGGGCACTCGGAGGGGGGGGTAGCATTCCACACTTACTTGTAAGCAAACACTGACCCCCCCCTTTGGTCGGCAAGAGCAGCAGTCGCGCCCCTTCCCTTGCAAGAATGGCATGCCTCCTAAGGTTGAGACCCCCCAATCGTTGGAACAGAGTCGGAAAACGGTTGCGTGGAGATTGAGATGTACAGCAGTACATCATGTCGGCGAGGAGAAACTGCGTCCCCGTGTGTTGTCACGCGCACGTTCGGCAGAGCCTCAAAACCTTTTTCCCGCGGCTTCAAGTGCAGGCATGCAATAGCCCATGTCAGCACCTCGGGGTGCTTTAGTGCTTACGGCTCTACGGCAAGAAGATGTTCTGTTGATGTTCTTGCTGTTGCCGGTGATCTTTCGAAGAACGCGATGCTCCAGCAGACCCAACGGCTGCGATAACCACACCACCACCACGACTACTTTAGGTAGCCCGGGGAAGCCTTCCCCGAAACACGCCGAATCCTTATTCCGTGGAAAACCCAAGTCGCTGGGAAAAACAATCAAGGCATATCTCAGCGATTTCTCCCCATACTTTGGCACTTTCGCGGAGCACGGCGAGAGAAGACGAGTGCACTCGACGGACGAGAGTACTGTCGGAATCCATGGAGTTGCATTCGAACGCGACGATACGACTTCACGACAGAATACAAGCGCACCAAGGAGAAGGGTAGCCTTCAAACTATAGCGAGCAGAGGAGCTACGCTTGATCCCCCCCCTCCCCCCCGATGTTTGCCGTCGGGGTTCGGTTTTCGTCGCTTGGCAACGACGTTGTAAAATATGCCGCCCCCCCCGGTGTTTGCTATCGGGGTTGGGTTTTCGTCGCTTGGCAGCGATGTTGTAAAACGTGCCGCCCCCCCCGGTGTTTGCCATCGGGGTTGGGTTTTCGTCGCTTGGCAAAGATGTTTGAAAACGTGCCGCCCCCCCCGGTGTTTGCCATCGGGGTTGGTTTTCGTCGCTTGGCAGCGATGACGTAATACAAGCCGATCACTTCGTGAGCTCGGCAACCAGGTTGCCGGGTTTTTTCACCTCTGGTTTTTTTTTGGGGCGGTAACCATGAATGGTAGTCGAGTAGATTATGTTGTGCGGGGTCGAGAACCCTCACTCCGCGCAAAGGGAATAGTCGCACCATGTTGTGTTAAAATGGTCAAGCACTCTCGAGGCAGTTACACAGTGCTTATAACTGTCTCTGGAAGTGAAAGCACCAGAAAATAAATTAAGTCATACGTAGCTGTCATCCGTACGCAAGTAAGTAAGCACAAGATGCCGAACACCCTTAGCAGGATGCAGCTCACCCTTCATGCGACTCGCCGAATACCTCACGGAGCTTCGCGTTTGGTGATGTGAGAGCCTGGTCCGGTGAGAACCCGGCGTGCTCCGTCCCGGCTTTGTAGGGATGCGAGGTCAACGGTCTAACGACTACGGCATGCACGACCTCCCCCCCTCCCCCCTGCCGTATATTGTTGTGTTGTGAGATAATCTGGTTGAAGGCGGGCCTCGAGTGGGCAGATACGCCAAAAACAACAATATCAGTCCAGAAGGCACTCGTCTGGCGTTGGGAACAGGTGTGCATCAATCAGCCCGATGGAACATCAAATAAGGGGCGCAACAGAAGAATATCTACATCAACGATGGTTTGGTTGGGGCTAGCCGGCTAGCCGATATTGGTCGTCGCTTGTACGCTAACAAAAGTTAAGTAATCACGAAGTCCGTCACAAATCGGAGCCAACTCACAGAAGCGCCTAACTAACTTCTACTCGAATTGCCGCAGGCGCTGCGGCCACCGCTACTACTACCACTGAAAGAAAATGTTGCTGCACCAACTGCGTAAGGTTCGGTAACCAGAACCACCCAGACCAACGGGGTCCCAACTTTAGCTCTGCGGTAAGGAAAGGTGGCTCTTGTCGTAGAAGAACTTGACGTGGTGGATGGGCCCGTGCTCCGGCGACTGGTACGTGTGCCCCCAAGCGCCGGATCCGATGTCCTGTGTTACGGCCGTTACGCGTTGTACGCTCGTCGCGTTCTTTGCATGAATATTTTCGTAGCTTTTTCTTGTTGACGAACAAAACACAGCGGGAAAACGTCAAACCCACCATGCAGGCGAACAACCAAAGAGGTCAGGGACGACCGTGTAGGTATAATTTCGGTTGTGTGTTGTCGCACCGTTACATTGGCTGGAGTACTGTAATTCTTCCGCATTCGCTCGTTTTTTGCGTTGAATTCTTCCGCATTCGCTCGTTTTTTGCGTTACATTTCGTGATGTATAGGTTGGTACCACACCCAGCTAAACGATGGAGGACAGCTGGGTGAGGCAGCGAAGCGGGACGGGACATGGCAGTACGCCTGATATCCGTGAGTTGCTGTCATCTCATCCTTTCAAGAAATAGCGCTCACACCCACAACTCCAGCATCAGGACACCAAGAAAAAAGACACGTTCCTCGAAACCCCGTTAAACTCTCCCACTTTGCGGTTGTGCTCTGAACAATTCGCTGGGGTGGTGCTGAGCACGTATGAGCTACGTATACATGCCCGAAGGGGTCCTACGATGAAAACCTCGTGCCTCAAGCTGGTGAAGTATGCAACTCCTCAAAACCCCTGCCCAATACAGCGTAAATCCTCTGAATATTGGGAGGGCCAGGTGATGGATGAGACGCAAGGAGACCACAGATTGTCAGAGAGCTGTAGAAGAAGAGTCAGTAGACAATAGGAGGATCTGTCGGACTCAAAGAACATCCTCACGCCAGGCCAGCAGTATCCTTGTAGCTTCGCGGATGGTGCCGGCTTTGGTTTTGTCTCTCCGTCTTGGTTGTACTCCTAAGTGCTTGAGTAAACTCGGACACGGTTGGTGTGCTACAAGTTTCCGCGGGTCGTGACATCGCATATTATGGCATTGGGGTTGTACTTTGGAGCAACGACAACGACAACGACAACTGCGACAAATACCGTAGATATTTTATTACAACGAAGAAAGAAGACGCTTGTTCCCACCAGACAACGTACACATTGCCGACTTCGAACAACGGTAGAGGTAGACGGACGTTACCTGAGCCATTGTGCGATAGGGGCCCCGCCGTTTCTCTTGGCCAATAGACAGCGTGTAGAACCTGTCCCGTGAGTTCTTGGGGTCAAACTCGGTCACCTTGTCGAGACACAGCAGCGAAAAGGCAACAATCGTTGCTAGAGAGACCATCGACATTTTTTTTACGGCGAGGATCCGATTCACGTTCAGGTCCACATTTGGTGCCCGATGAGTCTTTGTCTAGAGCCGGGCTGTTACGCATAAAGGTATACCCGCTTGAAAGCCCTTCCTTTCTCGGCGCGATTCGAATAATCTGAGAAATATCCTGGCGATGCGTCATGGATGTGAAACTGCCGAGCGGGGCACTTAGCTAAACCGCGTGTACCGCATCGAGACTGCAGGCACAGGTGTCACGCGCGACATTCCTAAGTTCTATTGTTTGTTGCCCTTAGAACACCAAGATTTTTTTTCTCCTGGGCATCACTCGGCGAAAACGAGGAACAAGCACTTCCGGCAACCTTCGATTCACGCCGCCGTGCTCTAGCTAGAAACTAGCCCAGAAGCCGGTACGTTATTCTGGAAAAGAGTCATCATTAAGTCCATTGCATTGAGCGCCGATGCCAAAATTTAATCTTCTTTGATTGATGCTTGTACAAGGTGAGATTTCCTTACCTGGCTGCGGCCGACGTCGTAAAGGTGTTCGATTTCTTTCAAGCCGTCGGGAAACGCTCGATGCTCCGCACAGTCCTTCTCGTACTTCTGCCGATCAGATGTAGTCGGACGACAGCGGAGGGGTGGATGTTCATGCCTCGGAACGGCAAAAACAGCAAACTAACCAACCACACGAAACAAAGATGTTTCGTCGTTGCCTCTGCGGCCGCTGCTGCTGCTGCTGCTGCCGCTGCTGCTATTGGTTGGCTGGCGTTGGTATTGGTTGACTTTGTCCTCGCCTTTGACCTAAAGACGTCTTCCCTCCGCCGCATGAGCCCGCGTTCTGCACCGATTCAATCAGCGCGCGGTCAATGCGTAATAACACCCAAAAGAAGCCGAAGCTTTCCCACCAAGCACGTGCCGCAGTGTGTCGCACACGCCGCCGCCGTCGCCTGGCCTACCTCTGCAAACGCTACGGCGACATACGCTACACCAACCCCTCACCTGGGCTGCAGCCTGGTCCTTGGCGGGGTCGCGGTGCTTCTCCATGATGTTCTTCTCGGCCCGGAGAAGATCACGGTACTGCTCCGTTCGGATGGTCGCCGTGAACTCGCCCGGACGAAAGGCATCCTTCGTGCTGCAAGCGTTTTTTGTGTCGGGGAGGGTGCGATTTCGACAGTGACGGGAGTGACAGCAGCATAGTAATGGTCGGCGTTTGTGCTAAAGGTGGTTTCGTCGTCCATGTTGGAGGGTTTCACGACGGTTCAAGGAGGCCCTGTCTTCGGTTTTTCAGTGTTATAATAACATGCGAGCAGAGGGAGAGAGCGCACATCACGGGCTCTGGCAAGGGCCAGGGAAGATGGACCCGGTACCTGTTCTAGAGGCGGCATGGCGTGCGGAATCGTGTATGTGGAGTGCCTCATCATGATCCAGCTTGAGAGCGTTGCGTCTGGCCCTCCAACTAGCAACACCATTTGTTTCCGAGTGGAAATCGATAGAAGCTCGTTCAGAAGGTCACGAGAGGCCACGCCACCACAATACTATTGCCCGGGAAAACGCGATATGCGGGCGGGCGCGATCCCGAGACTTGTTGTCCCCGCCAAGAATAACTACAAAGCCACAATCCTTGAGTTGCTTTCAAATTTACCATTTACCACGCCTCGATGGTTGTTGACCGGGTGGTAGGCGCATAAACTTGGCGCCAGTGAGGGAGACGGAAGCACACTAACGGTGGGAAGGATAGTGTGAGCAACGACGCGGAACGTCGAACTCACCCAAAGCCAAGCTTCCTCTTGTCCAGCGGCTGGGTCTTGGAGAATTTCTCCATGTCTGCATACGGCTCACTTCTGTACTCGAGCCGGCTGAAGTTGCCGTTCTCCGCGTTCTTGGGGAGTTGGGGCACCTGGCACATGATAGCGAGCGCCGGCGCAAGTCTATTTCTCAGCGTTGCTTCCCACGCAGGCCGCGTGTAGGTGGCATGGCACCCCAGGTGTTAAGGCGCTCGGTGTGCAATAAGAACAAGTGAAATCACGTAACCGTTCCGTGACGTTGCTGTAGACCCATGGTGTGAGTCGTCATGGCTCTGTTTGCCTTAAAATACACAAGATTCTCCGTGGGTCCGATTTCAAGTGGGTGGTCCGTTGGCAGCGCGAACTTCTTCTTTTCCGAAGATGGTGAGCTATGTACCTGCTGGTGAGTTGCTGGCGAAACTTCGAGCACGATTAGAGCTAGGAAGATTAATCAAATCAGACAACGTTTGCACCCTGGGTCTTGGATGTAGCCTCGATTCACGTCCTTTGGGGCCGAACGTACGGTGGTACTCTCAGTCCAGCTACGTGTTTACGGATGCGGAAAATGAAGCAGCGGTAGTTTCGGACTGTGGATTGATCCTTGACGATCTAGATCACATGTGCAACGGTCTCGAACTAGTCCACGTATTCCTTTCCGAAAGATTCCGATCCGTAATGTATTTGCAGCCTCACAGCAGGTGATTCCAACTTAAACTGCTTCCTCTTCCAAGTATAATAGTGCACGTATTTTCCGGAGCGTAAAACCTGAGTTTCCACAACGCACAGCAATATTATAGCGAGCACAACTTACCGAAAGCCCCTTGCCCTTCCATCGGTCTGGGAGAATTATTTTGTTGCCCTTGTACATGTCGCCGATGCTTATATAAGAGCCACCATCCACCATGTTCTTGTTTAATCTGTGCGAACATCATGTGAGTGCGTCCGGCGTGATTTCTTGACCAGGCGCGCACCGAGCATTGAGGGCGTGACGTGCTTCTCCGTTTGCTTGTATGCTTGGTGGAATATTTCAGCGAAGCATTTCTCACCTTGAACCAGGCACTCGCCAACGTCATATTGCAGGGTCTTGGTATCGTGAAAGCGCGTGAAAACATAGCTATGAACAAAGGCTACCCTTATATTGTTTTTGTGCTACGGCTGTTGCTTGTACAATAGGGCCGACCCGCTCGTAGGAACATGCTCACAAGCAGTCGACTCCTTTTTCCAATTGTTTTTTCAACTCAACGAAACGAAGACTATTCTCGTGTTTTTAGGAAATAATTCAAATTTGCGAAAGAAGATTAACTCAGCCACGAGCACCACACTACCTCATGGAATATGATAGGTTAGCATCAGCCTGCGCTCAATCGTTGTGCAAAGGCGTTGAGCCCTCAAAGTATGTGTTTTCTTACGAGCGGGCCGGCACTGGACATATACTTGAGAAAGAATCGTCTTTCATGATGAATGTGTACAGAGCTTGGATGGACAGACAGCACCCTGACCACGGTTCACATTGCAGCAGCGCTCTTCTTCTACCACCGCACTTGTGCGTCTCGCCCCCTACCGCCCATGACACAGGCACAGCAGTACAGCAGTGTGCCCTTTCTCGGACAACAACTTGAAAATAAGGTTTAACCATGACCCCAACCATGGTGGTGGTGCTTTCATGTCATTTGTGCACACCTCTTGGTTTTGTACATGGCTGCTTCGGAAGTTGCCCCCCAATAGGACGACGACTTGGTTGCAGGTAGGTCGGTGTCGGGCCGGGATGAGCAAGGTCAAAACCTACTCGCGCGTGTATGTACGTCTCACTCCTTTTTCGAGGTACAAAGGGAGATCGGCAAGAGAGTGAGGCAAGCAAACAAGTGTCGGTTGGTGAGGTACTGCCGCATTTTCACCAAATAATCCCTCCGCCTTCTCCGCGGTACCCAACAGCCACCGGACGCAGTCTTTTAGGAAGAGAGGAGGGAGAGGAAGAAGAATCCCTTATGGTTATGGTTAACCATATACAGTATATGGCTGACCGCTACATATCACGCAGCAGCTGTAAGTTACAGCCGCTACTTGTAGTCTTCGGTCCCATTGTGGAGATCACTGAGCAGGCAGGTGCAATTCGTATTCGTTCGGCGCATCCGCCGCCACCAAACCACGATGGATGATTTGTCACGGTCGGCATCTTGCAGGAGGCACTTCGCTGCTACATATGCATGCGTACGGCAACAAACGCCCGCACACTGGCAAGACAATCAAAACGCGGGTCGGGGAAGTCAATCAATCTCAGACAGAGATCATGTCGGGCAAGCCGCCGTGTCGTGTGCTGCAACGTGTTCGCGCGCTCCGCGCGCGCTCCTCGTGGTGCTTGCCACACCCTAGCGGAACAATCTCAGAAACATCTATAGAAATCCGTTGCGGTTGTTGGATGTACTCACAGCATCAACAGATTATTGCGAGCAAGAATTTCCCGAGCAGATGAAGCGGGGAGTTTGGGGGTTCAATGGTTGCTATGGATTAGATTTGGTGGTACCAACTTTATCACATATTGCAGGTTTGAGGGTATGGGTGTCTACAACGGAATTTGTGTGCGTGGCTTGTGGTTCCTCACTTCCTTTTTCTGTGTATAATCAAGTCCTTTTTCCGGCTCTCACGCCAACCCCGGCTTCCACGCCCATACTCCGGCTATCACGCCAACCCGGCTTCCACGCCTTCAGGACTCCCACGTCCCTAAATATACCTTTACATCAGGGCCACCACGCCACCCGGCTTCCACGCCACAACTATATTATACACGAGCTTCCACGCTCCACCACGTAGAAGGGCTTTCACGCCCGCGGATAGTTTCTACATTTTGACCGTTGGCAGTACCCAGCTGCTGGCACCTTTTGTTTCCCACTACGGGACCCCGCGCCGAGGCACCCACGCACAAAGCTACTCAACACGCTAGCGTGTTGGGTGGCTTGGTGCGCCCGGCGCAGTTGTAGACGGCAAAAATAAAAGAACCGCGCGGCGAGTTTGCCGGCAACGATAAAATACAGTAAACTGCCCACGGGTGTGTGTGGTAACCCGCCGCATCTATGATGTTCCGGAGCGTGATAGCTCTGATGTGTTGACGCTGGTGCTGTGATAGCTGTTGTGATGGCGTGATAGCCTAGAGGCGTGAAAGCCTGGCAGCGTGATAGATGGTGGATAGGTAGTATGGGCACGGGCGTGATAGCCCAGGGCGTGATAGCCGGGAAAAAGGAAGATGAATAAATCAAGGGCACGTGGCCAACACCGTTGCTGACACGCATACCCAGAAAACAATAATATGTGGCAAAGATGGTACCACCATTCCCCCAATTTATTACAACTGCGGAACCCCCAAAATCCCCCGCTCCATCTTCTAGGAACATTCCTCGGTTGCAATAATCTGTCAATGCTGTGAGTACATCCAACAGCCCCCCTGCTCGCTGCATTGTCAAGATTATACCCGAACTTGCTTATATTATGCATCACACGAAACCCATCCCAAAAACTCCAGAAATCAATGTCATTGTGCAACAGTCGTTTCTCCTCCCATCCTCTTGCAACAACCATAAACCATTAAACCAGAGAGACTAGTTCGAACTTCCATTTGTCGCAAACGAACCAGAAACACCTACTACCAGAATCTCCATCGGTCTCCATTGTATCCAGAATCTCCAAAAATCAAAACATTCACTAAAAACCATTAAACCAGAAACACTTGATTGCAATTCCCATCGGTTCCAAACCATTAAACCAGGAACACCACCAACAATTTCCATCGGTCGCTCATGAATTTCAAATTCCCAATATCAAATCATCCAAAACTCAAATCGTGGAAACAACCGCAATGGGTTATATCAGGAACAAATGAAAACGAACACAAATGCAAACACATCCAACACCGTCCGGGACAAATCACTTTCCGAGGAGACTTCAAATCCACACGTAGCACAAGAATCATGATTGCACAAAAATGCTCGACTCCACAATAATACCTCATCCTCATAACAACACGAAGACCATTAATACAAAAAAACCCTTTCTTTCGAGTATTTTCTATCGGCCAATCTTGAATTCAATGTCCAACAAACACGATGAAATTACAAACCAGAATACCTCAGCAACATGGGAGCAACACCAAACCTGCCTCAGAAACAAAATCTCCTTGAAACATGTGACATCGCTACGTGCCCTGCCTGCGTGGTTGACAGCGCGAGGTACATTGGAGTCATGGAGTGCTACAAAGATAGGCCCCCCTTCTTCTTTCATTATTTTTCCTCAAACACAAACAAACCTCCGTTCGTTCAGTTTCCTACAATACCTTTTATTTTCTTCCTGCATACCCTACCCATGCATGTCTGGCTGCGGCCCCCCTTCTCCGAACACCAGACGTGAAGGGATCAACCCTCTACTTGATAAACGCATCTTGTGACATTTGGGTACTGGAAACAACCCCAAAATCGCAACCTGCATTGTCAAATCCCGAACTCTGCAAATCGAACATCGAAAACAGACGAAACATTCCATTCTTCGTAACATTGCTGTAGTTAATTGTCATGACACACCAATTCCCCCCCCAATGACAATTGACAACAGCATCGAAGACATAGCATTTTATATAAATAGAGGGGTTACCCCTGGCCGATGGTACATGGAGAGGCGCGCCAAACACACAGGGGACAACAACAATGTAGATAGAGCCTTCTACCTAAAAAAAATGCCACACGCAGAAGGAAAAA
This sequence comes from Ectocarpus siliculosus, assembly GCA_000310025.1. Classification (NCBI taxonomy): domain Eukaryota; class Phaeophyceae; order Ectocarpales; family Ectocarpaceae; genus Ectocarpus; species Ectocarpus siliculosus. The sequence continues at coordinate 367,419 of FN649751.1, read as the reverse complement.
ACAAAAACAACAAGCACAACCATAGTAGCGGCCTTCGCGACATGGCCGCAAGGATTCAAACCAATAACCCTATTCCATCATCATGATCCTTTCTGAACAGTTTCAACGCAGCCTTCATGCCGTCAAATATTCTTGCAGGTGCAATTTCAATCGCAAAATCAAATCCGAAAGAACGCCGAAACAAGCCAAAACCAAAAACCAACCAAAAAAACAATTCCGGATCCACAAACCCGCATGCATACATCTGTCACTAAACCGCCGTTGCCCGTGGTTTCCATCCCCGCTGGGCGATGCATCCTTCTCTGGAAATTATCTCAAACCGTCAACAGCACAGAACCATTCTCAGACAAATACCAAACAAGCGGCAGCGCTGCATCAGAAAAACATCGGAATGGGGACGGACAATTCTGAGGAAAACAGCTTCAAAGAGTAGGCACAAAAACTCAAACGAAACAATGTTACAATTTCTTGGACGACAGAAACGAGTATTCGGAAAGCACATAGGCCCTAACAATCACTCCTGCCAACTCCTTGCTCCAGTATAGTCGTTGAGCACCAAACTAAACAGTGCGCACACGCAAATCGGTGCCGCCGTTGCTGTCCACGAAACGGATAGAAAACTAAACAAACATATAGACAGCCCCCCGCTGTCACATCCCGAAACATACCCCTTACATTTCCAGAGTTCATGCAAGAACACTCCGCGAATATCAAAATGCCAACTAACAAACATGGAGACAGCCCCCCTGCAAAGGTAGCTGTTCATATGGGGAAACAAAAACAAATCGATTGCTGTTCATGCCCTCTAGAATCATGGTCACACATGACATCCCCCCCCCCATGATTCTGGATGTACATAAAAACAGCAACAAAGAAGAAAAAACCAGTGCAAAAGTAAAACGCGCTGCCAGAAAGAAAGGCAAAAAAAACTAAACTAAACACGAAACCCACATTGTTAGATCAGACTCGATGTCGTCGCGCGATGCAAGGCGCGTCACGAGCCCAAACGGAGTGCCCCGCTCGGAGGGGCGACCCCCAGCAGGTTGTTCTTGATCTCCCACATGCACCCCTCCCAAACATCCTGTTCTCCACCGCCCTCCATCTCGTCGCCCCCCAGCTCGCCTTCCCCCAGCTCACCGGTCCGTATCATCCCAGGCCAAATCATCGGCTTGCCGTTCAATACGCGCCGTCGGAGATGGATGTGGTCCATCGGCCTCGGAGGTCGGCACCGATTTGCGTGTCGGCAACGGCGCGGCGGTAGTAACAGCGGCGGGCAGCGGAGCGGCGGTAGTCCTCGTCGCAGTCATCCGCGGGTCCGGCAGCGCGGCGACATCCGGCGAGGATGCAGGCGGCACGGGTGCCCCGGGACTTGGCGGCAGCGGCGGTGGTGCGGCGGCGGCGGCGGCGGCGGCGGCTACAGGCCAAGGCGCAGCGGTGGCAGCGGGCTGCGAAGCGGCGATGGCCCCGGGTCCCAACTCCCTGGGGAGGGTGTTCCCTTGTTGCTTGGCAGTCAAACTCAAAACGGGTTGGGGAAAGTAGCCAGCGCGGTGGTGGAAACCGTCAACATCCATTTGTTCGGCACGACCCAACACAGCCACATCACACTTAGACGCAACACCTTCCCTCGCATCAAACATCCCCGCACTCGTCCCCGAGTCTCCCTGCAACTGCTCACCACCTTTGGGTGTTGACATCCTAGTGTGCCATACCGGGGGCTTGAAAGGTCACAGCAGGCTTCACCACAGGAACCACAGGAACATCAGGCACAGACATACCAGCAACGGGAACACCAGACACCTCCCCATCACTAACAACTCTAATCTCATTTCCAGACACAGAATCAGACTCGCCTAGAGAATTCACACTACGTGTGAGGAAGAGACGAAGAGGGGCGCCACTTGCTGGAGGAGTGTCGCCCGGAGGTGGAGAGGGGGTCGCCGTCGAGGAGGCAGAGGTCGTTGGATTAGCGCCGATGTACTGCTGCTGCTGCTGCTGCTGCTGCTGCTGCTGCTGCTGCTGCTGCTGAGTCGCCGGCTGAGTAGCGGTGCTAAAGGCCTCGTTGAAGACTCGCTGCTCATCAGCGTCGGGCCCTGCAGAACGGGGACAGAACGGGCGGCCCCGACCCCAGCTTGCCCCTTGGTCGAGTTGGTGCAGCTGCTCTCGATATGATCCGCCCGACAAGCGCCCCGATTCTTGCCCCCCGGCCTGAGGAAAACCTGGTCCCCGCATACCGTCCCTCTCGCGAATGAACGCCATGAAGTCGTTGTAGTGGAACAAGAAGTCCTTGCGAAGTTTATGGCAGTCTGGGGTGTTGTGGGAGGAGTTCGCTCCGTGAACCTGGCAGAAGAAGGCACCTCTCTGCTCATGAGATGGTCCGCCATCCGCTCCCGCAGCAGCTGCTCTCCTCATGCCGCCGTCCCGGCCTGCGCCGGCAGCGACGGGCGCATGCCTCGTGTCCTCGATCCCCTCCCCACACCTCCGTTTGATCCTCTGCTCGTGCTCGACCAGCCTCAGCGTCTCTTCCAGAGTACCTCTCGAAAGCATGGGGTGGAACAGAATACGGTCTTTGACATCGTCGTACATTGGGAGCAAGCCACGTGCAAAGTGTCTCGACATTAACGTCTCCTCTCGATTGTCCCCACAAGACTGTAATTGCATCCACACAGTATTCGCCCTTCCCCAGTAGTCGACCAGAGTCTCTCCATGCTTCTGTCTAAGGCAGTTCCAAGTGCCGTCCAGGATTTCTCTCTCATGCGTCCTGTTTGTAGTGTAGTAGGACTGAAACACTCTCCACCCTGCTTGTGGACTCTCTGAAGCTAGTATCTGGTCTAGTATAGGTTGAACGTTGATTTTCGTGATCAAGCACATCCAGACTCTCGTGGCCTTTCGAACACTTTCATCGCCATACCTCTGCCGCAACCAAGTCTTATCGACGTGCAACGAACCCACAGGAATCTCTTCTCCTCTCATGATCTCTTCAAGACCCTCTGCATCCATCCACCCTGAGAAACAACTCGTAAAAATTCGGAACGCGACAGTCACACTTCGATCCTTCAAGAAAGCATCATTCCACTCAGGTACTTCGACTCTCTCTCTCAGCTTCAACTCTATGGGCTGGGAACTAGACGTGCCTGAGCGGACGTCATGTCCCGGAGTCTGGGAGGCGAAGTTGGCAACCCGGCGGAGGAGGTCGACAAGGGCGATAGTTGGATCTTGTTCCCCTCCATCCGCGGCTGCTTTCGTTCCTCCCTGCTGGTCCACATCGGGGAGGTTCAACGAACCTCGTCCTTCCCCCCCGTTGTCTTCCCCGTGGGGAGAGGAACTAGTCCCTGGTCCCCGCGGAGGTCTTCGTCCATCTCCTCCAGCCGTCTTATTCGCGCAGACACAGCAGCCACTTTCTTAATCACCCTCACGGGCACAATGGACAGCTGCCGGTGGTGCTTGCCGGCGCGGGGGACGAGGGCACCGGTGCCGAAGCAGGGGGGCGGATACCGCGGCAAGAGGGCGCCGAACGACATGTTCCACATCGACATGTGCGGCGGGTACACGGCGACCATCGGCGGCAACCACTACATGCTCTTCGGTGTGGACGCCGCCACGGGCTGGATCGTCTGCTATGCCATGCGGCGGAAGTCGGAGGCGTTGGCGGTCTTCAAGCGCATGGTCGTGGACGCCGCCCACAAGGCTGGCACCGCGATCAAGTGCGTCCGGGGCGACTGTGACGCCCTCTGGACCAGCGGCGACTTCAAGGAGTTCTGTGCCAGCATGGGGATCGCGATCGAGTACTCCCCTCCCGGCGTGCAGCAGTACAACGGCGTCGTCGAGAGCGCCATCCAGAGGTGCCTCAAGGTCGGCAAGGCGTCTCGCCGCGCTGCCCAAGAGATACTTGGCCCCGCTGGATTTTCTCGTATCCGCGGGCTGAGCGTTCGGGGCGACGAGCTCTGGGCGGAGTCCGCAAAAGACGCCGCGCAGAAGCTGAACCAGTCTGCATCTCCTTCCAACGCAGGGGGTGCCTCGCCGCAGGAGCTCTACACCGGCAAGAA
>FN649751.1:345462-362461 GCA_000310025.1 Ectocarpus siliculosus | reverse complement strand
CCGTCCTCTGCTGCTGCTGCCGCTGCTGGGTCGTCGCCGTCGTCGTCGATATCGCCGCCGCTCCCGGAATGGTCGTCCTCACCCATCGAGGCTGAACAGTCCCCGCCAAGAAGAGCGCCGCAACCACGCCAAACCAGGCTGACCAGACCGCCGCCGACCGCACCGGGGTACGCCACGCCCCTGACGCCCCATGCTTCGAGACAGCTGGGCGAGAAGGGAGACCTTCGGGTCCGAGGACGCACGAGGGGAGATGCGCGCGCCATGTCACAGCAGCAGCTCTCTACTCTTTCGGAGGACCGGCAGTTCCCATCTCTGCCGAACGAGGCCGTCAGTACTCCTCTCCCTCCTTCCGAGATCACCATGGGGTTGCTGGCTCAGGCGAACGAAGATGTCCTCCTCTCCATGCTGGATGCTCGGCGAGTCATGAACGGGAAGACGATGCTCCGGCCAGGATTGGAGGGGGATGATGAGCAGGGGGGGCGGAGGGGAGCAGCGAGCTCGGAGTGGGGACGCGGGAGGAAGCAAGGGCATCCTGCCTAAGGGGGACACGGGCGAGAAGGGACGCGTGGGGTATGGATGGTCGATCGGTCCCTCTGAGCGGGGCGTTCCGCTCGGGCTCATGGCGCGTCTTGCGACGCGCGACGACCTCGATTCGGCTATCTCTGAGATGGAGCCACCCCTTCTGCGTCCCGACATGCCGCGCTGCCACGCCAAGGACCTCAGGGTTCCCCAGACATTCAAGGAGGCGAAGGAGAGCGTGCACAGCACCCAGTTCATGGACGCAACGAAGAGAGAGGTGTTTGGGTTGCTAGAAGCAGATGCATTCAAGGTTGTTGGACCCTAGCAACCAATCGGTAATTGTATCAAGTCGAAGTTTGTGTTTGATTGGAAGGTAGATGCGTTCGGCTTTCCTACGAAGGCCAAAACCAGACTTGTTGCAAGAGGAGATATGCAGAAGGAGTACATTGACTTTGGTGATTTGTATGCTCCCACAGTAGCTTCGTCTAGTGTTCGTATGTTGGCAGCTTTGGCGTGTGAGCTTGACTTGGAGTTGTGTCATTTCGATATCGATCAGGCGTTTGTGAGGGCCCCTCTCAAGGAAGACATTTTCATGCGATTGCCGGAAGGATGTGGTGCGTTGTCGGGGAAGATTGTGCAGTTGAACAAGAGCCTTTACGGTTTGAGGCAGGCATCTAGGGAGTGGTACGCGTTGCTGAAGAAGTGTCTTTTGGCTTTGGGTTTCGAGCAGTGCATGGCCGATTCATGTGTTTTTCGCTTAGTCGAAGGGGGGGAAGTAGTGTTGATTCTAGTAGTACACGTAGATGATATTTTTGCAGTGGGGACGAAGGAGAGGTGTGATCAATTTGGGAAGGACCTGGGCGATTACGTACCGGTGAAGTCTCTGGGGGAGTTGCAGTGGTACTCTGGTTGCTATTACGAGAGGGACAGAGAGGCAGGTAGATTGACGATTTCGCAGGAGACATACACCAAGGAGTTGGGAGAGAGATATGGTGTGGAGTGGGGCGGAAGCATTCCTTTGCCCACGACTTGGAGACTTTGGGACTTTGATGTGAATGAGCCGAGCGTAGAGCACCCATTTCGCGCGCTGATTGGTTCGTTGCTATGGATAGCTTTGTTGACTAGGCCGGATATCGCGAATGCGGTGAGGGCAGTAGCGAGGTACTGTAGTGCACCCAAGTTGATCCACTGGAAGGCTGCACTTGGCATCTTAGGATATGCAGTTAGGACTAGTTCTTTCGGGATTTCTTTTCAGAAGGGGACAATTTCAGGGTTTTCTTTGATCACGTTCGTCGACGCGGATTACGCCTCGCGTGCGGCGGATCGTAGGTCGGTTTCAGGGGGAGTAGTAATGTGTGCGGGGGGAGCGATAGCATGGTTTTCCAAGACTCAGAAGTGTGTGACTTTGTCCACCACGCAGGCAGAGTACGTGGCGATGGCGGACATGGGGAAGGAGATTCTTTTTTTGAGGCAGGTTTGGCGCTTTATGTTGCCGAAGGAGTTGCGGCCGTGCATTCCACTGTACGAGGATAACGAGGGTGCTCTCCAGATCGCAAAACACCCGATCTCGAATTCCAACTCGAAGCACATCGACGTGCGGCATCACTTCCTCAGACAACTGGTAGATGAGAAGGAGGTAGAGATCATTCATGTAGCGTCGCAGTACCAGCATGCTGACTTCCTCACGAAGGCGCTACCTGAGAGGGATTTTGTGTTCCACAGGGACTACGTGATGAACTTAAATTGAGCAGTCCCGGAGTTTTTTGTGTTGTGTTTTTGTTTGTGTGATTCTTTCGATTTGAGTATATGAGGAGTTGATTTTCTACGAGTTTGAATTCAAGAATGGCCGATTGACATTATATTTGGTATTTCTGTTTTAATGGTTGGTTGGGAATACTTTCTATCCGATTGAAATTCTAAATGAATGAGCAGATCCTGGAGTCTTTATTTTTGTTTTGTTTTTTTGCGTTTGTGCGATTCTATTGAATTGCTATTTCTGAGGATTTTCTACGATGTTGAATTCCAGGGTGACCGATGGATAATCTCTGCAGTGTTTCTGGTTTAATGGTTAGGAGAAGAGTTTCAAACCGGTTGGAGTTCTAACGAGTTTTGTTTCGGGTTTAATGGTCATGGTGTTTTGGCGAAGACGAAGCATGAGATGGATGGAATGTTAATCACTAAGCCTTGCGTTCAGGTATTTGGTATAAGAGGGTATGCATGTGTAAGGTAGTTAAATGAGTCCGGGTGTAATCTTGCCAATGCAGCGAGTAGGGGGGCTGTTGGATGTACTCACAGCATCAACAGATTATTGCGAGCAAGAATTTCCCGAGCAGATGGAGCGGGGAGTTTGGGGGTTCAATGGTTGCTATGGATTAGATTTGGTGGTACCAACTTTATCACATATTGCAGGTTTGAGGGTATGGGTGTCTACAACGGAATTTGTGTGCGTGGCTTGTGGTTCCTCACTTCCTTTTTCTGTGTATAATCAAGTCCTTTTTCCGGCTCTCACGCCAACCCCGGCTTCCACGCCCATACTCCGGCTATCACGCCAACCCGGCTTCCACGCCTTCAGGACTCCCACGTCCCTAAATATACCTTTACATCAGGGCCACCACGCCACCCGGCTTCCACGCCACAACTATATTATACACGAGCTTCCACGCTCCACCACGTAGAAGGGCTTTCACGCCCGCGGATAGTTTCTACATTTTGACCGTTGGCAGTACCCAGCTGCTGGCACCTTTTGTTTCCCACTACGGGACCCCGCGCCGAGGCACCCACGCACAAAGCTACTCAACAGCGGTACCATGTTTTTCATCTTCGAGCCTATTGGCCAACTGCTGCCTGGTCGTCACGCTGTACACGTCAACCTCAATATAGAGTGCACCCCCGTTTACTTGTTGTTCCGCCGCGTGCCGCGCCACCGGCCCACCCAGTCTCCCACTCACACTACATCTTCCCATTCCCGGAAACACGCTACCTAGGTAAGACCTCAGGTGGGATTGATGGCCGTGCGCGCAGAAAGCGCGATGAGTTGTATGTATGTAGGAGAGAGAGAGAGAGAGGCAGGCACGCATAGCGTGCTGTCTTGCCGAAGACGGAGAATTGTAAGCATCGATCTGCCGGGCTGAACTGTGCGATCCAAACGAGAGTTCTTCTGAAACGAGTAGTCTATACTGGTGTCTCGTCTTGTGACGCTGCTGCCCCTTCTCCTTCATGCTCGCCAACCGCAGCAGGCACGAGTCAGCTCTCAAGCAACCCCGTCCTGCGTCGAGGTCAGCCAATCAGTATCAGCATGCTTGCTTCGACGATCGCGGGACGTGCCGCCGTGAGGGCTTCGCGCCAAGGCCAGCGGACGGTGGCTGCCAAGCTCACCAGCGGCGCCATCAGCGCAGCGTCCCCTTGCTCCAACGTCCGCTCCCCGCTCCCGGGGGCCTACCGAGAGACCACGGAGTTGTGGCACAACGACAAAGCAGCAGATGCGCCCACGGATGTTGTTGAGGTAAGCGTCCGTATTGAGCGTATTTTTGGAGAAGATTGGTCTGGGGTCTGGGGGTGAGCCAGCTGATGCAGGTACCGGCTCTATTGGTGGTGTGTCACGCAAGTCTGCAAAATTATTGGTGGGCGAACGCATCCGTGCTGCCGATTCGATGGGTATGCTGAGGATCGGTGGTGTCCTCGTGGGGAAGGCTTTGCAGTCTTAAGAGGGCGAGTGGATGTGTAGCTCGTTCTCCCGAGCTTGCGGCGGACATTGGTAAATACGGCAGTCCAGGTTTTGCCGATTTGCCGGTGCAGGATCGCCAAAAATACAAAATACAAAATGGGCTGGTTGGTTCCGCCGCGAAAAAAACGAAGACTTGTCCTTCGATTCGTCTCTCTCTGTAATTGTATCTATGCATATGCACATGCGTTCCGTCTAGTCGCATCACTCTGCTGGGCGCGGCTTTTCTCGGTATGCAGAAATACCTTCTCCTATGTACTCATAGATGTTTTTGTATCAGCAGCCGGGGTCACACAGAAGGACGTACAACGTTGAAAGATTGTTTATTGCGGCGCTTATTTTGTAATGTTGAACGTTTGGTTCGCGAGAGAAGGATTCAGTACAAAGTTGCAGCTCAAGCCCAAGTTGGGAATGTATTACTCTGTCCAGAGATATTCGGACCAGAGTGCCTTCCAGTCTAGATACTTTTTTACCGTGTCAATCCAACAAGATATCCTCGCTTCTTCACGCCCAGCAGCGGGCTCCATTTGAAAAGACATATCATGTTGGTTCTGCATGTTGGGACTACTACATACCCCCGATACCCTCCAGAGGTGCTCGTCCTCCAATCAAATCGCTCGCGATTGGTTTATTTCCTCCTCGTCCAAATGAAGTATTTTTCTTACCCATTTTGCCACCTCTTACTTGCAAACCCAACCAAGCAGTGGGTCTGGGATAACCGACAATTTCGGCCGAACCCCGCCCCCCCCGCCCCAAAGACCGTCAAGAACGAGGCGGAGCTGACGAAACTGCTGGCTTCGGATGGTCTCGTCGTGGTCAAGTTCCACGCCATCCTGTGCGACGCTTCGAGGGCGGTGGAGGGGAGGTTCAGGCAGACCGCGGCTGAGTTTGGCGACATGGACAACAAGCAGGTCACCTTCGCTGACGTGTGCTTCGACAGCAACCGGCAGCTGTGCAAGAGGATGGGCATCAAGTCGGTTCCCCACGTGCAGGTACTGCTGATACTATTTCGAGTTCTTGGCGCTGTTAAAGACAACCCGATCGATCCCTTCCACAAATCGGAACCGTTACCCTTGTAGTTTCATCAGCATTTCAATTAGTTGTCTCTCTGATGTGAGTATTCAATGCTACGGGGCCTTCCGTTTGTGTGGCCCCGGCTTTTCGTTTGCGTGTATGATCTACAAGTAGAACAAACATACCGAGGGGACGGTGACACAATCCGTCCAAATGAGTTGGGATGAGGCCTAGACACACTAGACGACCCGTGTACAGCCGACAGTATGCTGTGATGAGCGGGCTGCCTCGTGTGTTGACAACTTTGAATCCATGAGCCGCCTTTCTGAGATCCTAGAGTCTACAATGTAGTTGCCTTCTTGAGCCAGGAGCCGTGCATCCGTGCTTGCAATGCTGTCAGTGGAAGCGACCGAGCTGCAAAATAATGGCTTCTGATTTCATTACTGTTTACTCAGCAATGTTTAATGTTTTGGAGGACATTTTATACGGCGATTGTTTCGTTTCCTACAAACCGGCCAAAGCTGCAATTTCGATCATCTTGAAGAGAGAGCCCGCACGCGTCTATCTTTTCAGAGCCCTCTCCGTGTCCAGCAAGCGTGTACCGTTCGCTACGAACCCAACCCAAGGCCGTCACGTGTGTTTCCGACTCTGCTTCGAAACCGACGGTTGCCCCTCAAATTCTGGCTAGAGACCCTTAGTCGTGGCAGTTACGAAAACGCGGAGAACGACGAGAATTCACGTACCACATAATTTATGCTTCCATTCCCCATTTGGTGTATACCCCAGCTCCCCGCCCTCAGATCTTGATACCAAGGCCCAAAGTCTGCAGGTCCCCCATGTCGCATGCTCGTTTCCCAATGCAGGCGTCTGCGTCGCGGGGCGATTCCATTCCCATCTTTAGGAAAGATCCCAATATCTCCATCTTTGCGAAAGATCCCAATATCTCGGAGTCAATTGTGTCGGTTGTTACAGTACTTCCACAGTAGTGCAAGACGTCTTCTCTCTTCCAGCCAGGTTGCTCTCCGAGCTAGCTGTTCGGGGAAGTTGTCCGTGCCGTACAGCCCACAGCGGGGTCCCGCGAATATACTTGACCCGTCCGCCAAAAAAACAATAACTGGTGGCCTCGATGTTGCCATGGCCGTTCGCTTACCCGCCCACTTTCTTGTCACTCTCCCGCTCTCCGCTCTGCACCCCCCCAGATCTTTTCTGGCTCCAAGGGTAAGATTGCGGACTTCAGCATAGCGCCGCTGCAGTACAACACCTTGACCTCCCTGCTCAGCGAGCGGCGGGATTCGGTGGCTGCCGGGGGACAGCTGTAGCATTCTGGGAAAATTCCTGGAAAGCTTCCATCGATGCCGTGGTGGTGGCTGTGGCTGCTCCGCGGCAGTGAACAGCCAACCAGCTTCTCGTAGACTTGTAACCTCTCTATTAATTTTTTTGTTTCGTTACGTCATGTGATGTGATCGTATGGCACTCGACATGTTGCGTCGGGGATACGTGGAATTTTTTTTGGAAGTTTCGACGGCAAGCAAGCTACTATGGCAAGTCGACCGAAAGAGTGCTCTGCGGTTGGTGGGCCACTTGCCAGCAAAGTTGGTAAATGGGTGTTGGAGGGTAAGGAAAGGGACGGGTCGGGGATAGAGGCCCCGATGGGGAAACGAGACGATCGATGTGGAGTTTTCCGGGCATGACAGCCGGACAACTGCGGCAAGAGCCGTTACCCGAAACGAAACAGCATTCGAGGAATCGTCTGGCGTTTGTGGTGGGGTGACACGTGAGTCTACCGTGATTACATTTTAAGATGGTGTGCATGCGTGAGGGGTTTTTTGGCCAAGGGGTTTTTCTTTTTTGGGGGTTTTTCGGGGGGGGGGGGGGGGGGGGGCGTTGACCCTGCTGGATAGATGGGATACTTGATGCCAGCCACAGAAAAAAGCGGAAGTGCCTGCTACTGTAGTGGTACGGCGTCAGTAGTAATCTGAATTCGATACGGTTGGAAACGGGATACAAGCCATCCCGTCGGTGTGCGTCGGAGTTGAGCGAGGGTAGTGCCGTGAATGTTGCTGTTGGCTGTTTTAGGGTTTTAGTTTTAGGGTAGACGTTATTATGCAGTGCTCGGTGCCGCTCCCCCCCGCAAGGAAAAGATAGGCGTGTGTCGTCACCGCATGATGTCCTCTGGCCGGGGATAGGGCACGCCTCTTCGTCGGCGTACGTACGTGAGATGATGACCGCTTTCCTTGGTCTCGAAAGCACGCGTACCGAAGAGCTTGTTTTGTTTTTGTCGTTTCTTTCGTTGTGGTGCGGTGCTGTGTGTGGGGGGAGGTGGGGTGTGGGGTGCTGTATTTTCTCACGGCTGTGAGCTATGCAGTTCTTTTTGAGCTATGTTCTTGTGGTGTCGTGTGTTTTGTACCTCCGCTAGACCAAGTGTCATCGTGGAGAAAAGGGGATTTTGGATTCAGTCGATACACCAAGGCGGTGAACATAAATGGGTCAGAAAATTAAAGACGATGTGTCGTCGACCATAACGTTACTGGGGATAATTTCAGGGTTCAGAGGCAGCCACGCGAAACGTTTCGCAGGGTTGTCGAACGCGGCGTATCCTTCGTCGATGATCATCACACGAGTCTGTCGGTATTCGCTTGCCGCGTTCTGCGTGACGAAAACCGTCACCGTCCCGCATCATGAATCATGAATCATGAATCATGAATCATGAATTGAGAAAAACATCTTGAAAATGACAACTACAGCAGTAGCACGGCTGCCTGAGGCAAAAGCTGCGTTGCCAATACTCCCCGCAGTCGGCCGTGTGGGCCAGTCATTGGAACTTTCGAGGCACAAGTGTAGAGTAATATTTACAAAGCGGTCCCGGGCAAGCGGCGCCTACTGTGCTACTGCTGCCGTCAGGGCCGTACCGTTCACACGCACTGCAACATCCTCGCACTCCTCACCTCGTGTCTGTCTGTCTGCCATGGGCTACAAGAGGAAGATCACCTCTCTCTTCTCTCTCACTCTCTCACTAGACCGGGAACCCTCGCCACCGCACCAAAAGGCAACGCACTCTCGTGTGTCCCGCCGCCCTCGTAGCTCAGGAGCTCCCGATGCTTCGTCGTCTGCTAACTACCCCGACGCTGCTCAATGCATGACAGCGCGCGTGTGCATCCCGAAAATGCAACACAATTCGTACAAAAAAAAAAAAAAACGGGCACCATGCGTGAGCTATAGTGGGCATCCTGAAAACGCTACAATACAGAGTGTGGATGCGCACAATGCACCGGCGCGTGCTTCTATCGATCGTATGCATAGTCTACACATCCCTCGTCTTGGTGGTGGACCCGTCATCATATGTAGTCCACTTGGTACCCCTTCAGGTTGTTGTGGAACATCACGCTCGCCCAGAGACCGCACAGCACGAACACCACGCTCATGACCGACGTCAGCAGCCCGAGCTTCACGAAAACAATCGCCACTTGGGCGAGCTCTTTCCTGGCGAGAGAGGAGTACAGTATCGCATCAGCGAACAAAAAACAAAAAAAAAGGTAACGGCCGTCGAAGATAAGACGCCAAGAGGGGAAGCAAACGAGAGAGGCTGGGTCGAGAAGGAGACGATGCAAAGCTCACTCCGTGACGCGCAAGCAAAGGAGGTTGAGGATCACCAATATCAGAACAGAAAAGAACAGGGACGGACCATCCATACTGTATTGACGTCCTCATCGTTCCCATTCCGATCACACTCACATGTACTTCAACGGAAACACGAGGGACCAGGAGGGAAAAACAGTGGGCAGATTTCGCGTTCTGCTTTACCAGCCCTATTGTGAAAATATTTCGATACTTGGTCAGGACGTCGCCTCTAGGCCACGGCTTTCTCCGCAATACCGCATCCATCAACGCATGACATCAAAAAAACGCGCCGCGGCAGCTGGTGCCGCCATGCTACCTATCGCAATGGCGCGCTGCAAGCGATAATGTTTCCGCAGAATATAAGGCATCGTCACAGAAGCAGAAAAGAGTTCATGTAGCGGGAGGCTTCCACTCACGGGTCAGACCACTCCGGGCAGCCGGGTACAGTGTACAGGCTGAAATCGAGCTCCGGTGTATATCGACAGCAGCAGCAACCGTGTACGCCCACCTGCGACACATCACAGCAGCGAGGACCGCGGTTGATTGTTGAGGACTTTGGTTGCTTGTACGAGGACAATGTTAAATTAGACGGGTTCGATCAAACGTGCGTGGGGTACGAATAAAACGGTCTTGAGGTTGAAGTTGGGCGTTTATCCCTCCAAGTTTGAGAATTGTTCCGAATTGGGGGACATGGCGAAGGCGTTTCGAAGGCAATACAAGACGGAAAATGTCCATCAAAATTGGAAAAACTTCGTCAAAGTTGGAAGAGACCGTTCCGCATGTCTTGCTTGGTATTTTCCAAATATTGCTACGACTGCCCAGACGTTTGTGAACCAAACATTTGGAACAAACATAAACATCTGTGGGTAACGGGCCTGAGTACGACGCAGACGTTCTGTGGACCAGTAATGCCATGCTACTACCTGAGGTTCATTGTAGCCTCGATAAGGGGGGGGGTGGACCAGAGTGTGCGCAAGTAAAGGGGAAGCTTTGATTTGTAACGAAAGATACGCTGCACAGCCAGGAAACTATAACGCAGTTGGACCGTAATAGATCATACAGCGGGTGTGATAGACAAGACAGACAATTGGAATCACAATTTTCGACCCCTGTCCGGCAATAGATATACATCACGCGAACAGAACATCACAACGCCTTCAGCTCTCCTCCAAAACGAAAAATAATCCTCGTCGAGCGGCGACACCACGGCGATGAAACCGACCCCCACGAATCACAACACAACCCTTACACACCTTACACATCTCGATCTCGGTTATCCTCACGGCAACGCCGGCCAGCCTAGCACAGAGCCAAAATAGCCCATGAACCTCTCTTGAAGTTGAACCTGCCCCCACAAACTCCCTCCCTACCGTACCAGGTAAAAAACTCTGCGGGGAAATGTCCCGACGGAGCCTGAGGCCTCGTACTCCACGTAAAGAGCTCAGCAACACACAAACCTCCCCTTAAATCTAAATCGCTCCCAGAGCCCCCCATCCCGGCGACAGGAAGAAAAAGCCCCCGCAACGATAGTTCCTCACAAGAAGAAAAAAAAAAAAACGCGTGGGGCACAGCAAGCAGGGCGCCAGGATGGCCGAGCGAACCCCTCTCAGGTCAGCTCACCTCACACGCTATCCTCACCAGCCCTTCCGGGTCGTCGGGGTCGAAGCCGTCCGCGAGCCTCGCCCACGAGACTAGTCCCAAGGTAATGAGGACCAGGTAGAGCATCAGGACGGCGCCGAGACCTGCCATGTACACCTGGGTGAGACAGACGGGGACAATGTCAACACAAGACCAACCACACCGAGAGGGAACGATTTGACACCAGAGTATCAGGGTTATGAATGTATGTACCCCTCCCGCCTGCTGAAAATTCACGCAAGGGAGAGCGAGAAAGGCAGAGAGTAAACCAACCACGCAACACGAACCAAAGCATGCAACAGGGCCGAAAGACGGTTACAGTTCTGACGCTTCGAATCCGGCTACAGAGCGAGAGAGAGTTTTTTAGGGCAGCAAAGCAAAAACATCACCAGCGACCACCCCCACTACAACAACAACAACAACAACAACAACGTGCACCAATCACTACCGCAGACGGCCGTAGACATGACAGGCGGGTCACCGCACCTGCAGCAAGAGGTGATGACGCAAGTGCCCCGCCAGCACCCCCATCACCGCTACTACCAGCAGCAGGGCCCCCACAACGTAGTGCAGGTCCACCAGACCCAGGACCTCCAGCATCGGACGATGCAAAGACTGCGCACACGGAAAATGTAACATCCGGGAGTGGGGTTGAGAGCGACGACGGCGGTACCCAAGCTGGGAAATACTTGCCGTTGATGCCAGTACCGCAATTATGTGACAACGGGGGGGGGCTGTTTACAGCTTGTGTCCGGTATGGTGCCGGTACATTTTCTGGGTACATACTGTACCAACACTACGGAGCCCCTTCCCACGTATTGGCTTTGTGTGATCGTCGAAACTTGCATCGCCCGTAGCACCTACGTGCTTTTGTTCCGACCAAACCAACATACAGCAGACCACACCAACTGACGTACGGTAGGGCTAAGGGTCCAAAAACCTCAAACGCGACACACAAAAACGCGCAAACTTTTCACTCGTCTGTCAAGACCTCATTCAAAAAATCAGGCTCTCGCTCACGTCAAATATGGCGCACGCGTTGCAGCAACTATTATAGACACATCTATCGTCACATGCGACGGCTGAGGGTAGCGCACAAGGGTCGGACGGTCCACCAGCACCAGACAAACCAAAACAGCTTTCAAGGAACAATGGCCCAGAGACGCGATAGGATACGCCGTCATCACCTGCACGTATCCCATGACGATAGCCCCCACCACCGGAAAGACGAGAAGGTAGTTGATCATGCTCTGCATTGATCTGGGCAACCGGGCACAGAACGACCAAGCAGAGTTGTGGTACTGCAGTGAGTAGCCCGGACATCTCGCTTACAAAGAGACTAGCTAGAATGAGGATAAACCTGGGCGGGCAGAGTGGGCGTACCTCTGCGATGTCTTCCCGTCACTGGCAAAATTCACGGCGCCTTTGCGGTGGTGACCAACTGCAGCAGCAAGTACACGTTTCACGGTAACCAACGATGTTCTCACTTTCCTTTCACACAAGGAATTGAGCTAACCCCGATGCCCAAGTGAATTACCGAGTCGAATATCAACATCCCTATTGGTCCATTTATGATACTGGTGTTCATGGTGCTGCCTCTGCTGTTCGTTAAGCGTTAATTCACTCACTCCAGCAAAGAGAAAAATGCGATGTGATACAAAAAATGTTAGAAAAGGGGGAACCCCGAAACGCGGTGTCTGTTCACCGACCCTTTCCGGTGCTTTGATGTGGAAAGGCGAGCTATGCAACCTGGTTGTTGTTGTTTTCTATTTTATAGTCAGCCAGCTATGGCGGGCGGCGCTGCCTAGGTGAAAGGAAACGAACCTGCAGGTCAAAGACAATTCGAAGACTGACCTTTACCTCATAATGCTACCAGACGTGAACGGGTTGAGAAGTTGGTATTATACGGCTGTTGCTGCATCTTTCTAGCCTGTGCCCCCCCGTCGCCTTCCATGCTCTCCAGGGCAAGGGAACAGGTTCATGTATCCATGAATAGAAAAAAATGTGCAAAAGCACAAGCAGGTTTACCCACAGCAGTCTCAGCATTCGAGAAAAACTGCATTCGCATCGCAGGGAGAATGCCGTGTAGACCCGGGTACGTACCAATCAAGCATTCTTAGGCACAGCATGCCTGATTTGACCAGCGCACCCCTACAGGACAAACCCCTAAAGACGCGGGCACGCACGTCTGATGAGCGGACATTTTCACCTCATGATGATGGGAATTGTTACCACTCTCACGGTGAGCACAAGAGAAGCCAGCATCTCCACCACGCTGGATACCGACAGTCCTCCCGCCACGTTCATGAAAAGAGACAGGAAGTCCATGGCCTTGTCTACCGCCTGCAACATGTTCGGGGGTGCGAAAACGTTACCCGAGTTGTTGGAGTCGCCACACAACCAACGGCAAGCGAAAAGATGGCCGTGAGCGTTCGTAGGAGTTCATCGGCGTGAAACATTCAACAAGTTGTTGGAAACAGAACACACTTGATAAAAACAAAAAAACGAAGGCGAGGGAGATTTTGGCTGTGATCGGTTGCAAAGGTTCATCGGAGCAAATACTCAACAAGTTGTTGGAAACAAACACACACACACAAAAGAAAAACAAAAAAAAACAAAGGCGAGGAAACTATTGGCCGTGATCGTTTGCAAAGGTTCATCGGAGCGAGTATTCAACACGTTGTTGGAAACATAACACACGCAAACACACGAAAGAGGTGAGCGGCATGATAGCTGTGAGTGGTTCGTTGAAACCGTCAACACTTTATCTGACGCCAGTTGCTTCATGTCTCGCGCTTCTTCAGCACGGTTTCAAACGAAGGCATCAGCCTAGAAATATTGGCCTGAAGGGTCGCAAAAGATGTTGTTGACAAACCACCATCAGAACGAACGGATGCCAGAATGTGAGATCTCAAACCACACCGTGGTAGGTCTAACATTGGAACGTAAGCGACAGGTGGCCTTGATTTATGATACCTTCTCACTCTTAACCTTGCCATGGTGCTACGCAACGCGTCGGAGTGCGCCATGCGCAACAACCGCAGGTACACTTCTCTTCTATACTTCTAGCTAAAAAGTGACTCACCTCGTCATCAGAGGTAGTACAAGCATGGTTTTGGAGAAGGGGGATTTAGGATAGCTTGGCAGCGGACCCTCTGTCAAACCTTACATGTTGCCCCTACTGCGGTGTATAGCTGATGCCACCCACCGTCAAACATCAGAAAACACGAGGGAAAATGTTCACCGGAGGGCAGCCCCGTGGATTCGACACACACAGGCGGCCATGCCTACCTCTGCCTTTATCGCCGTGCACTCGTCCGAGTCGTACTTGGCCTGACACCACAGGTCCGGAGACCCGTGGGGGAACCCCGCCGGGGGCACCGCACATTGATCGCTAGCGGTCCCGTTCAAGCACAGCCGATCTCGCACGTTTGCCAGGGCAGGGTCGTCCCAGTGCTTGTCCAGCCAAACCTTGACCGGTCGCAGGAAGGGCGGGGTGGGATGTGAGACAGAAAAAAGGTGCAATAGTACGAAAACGAGGGGAAGGGGTGGGGGTCAGGATGGGACGTCAGGTGGGAGATGTCGCGGCGGGAGTGCACACCGTTCGGACGGACGCAAAGACACCACCCAGAAAGACAAAGACAACAGGAAAAAAAATCTTCTCGAATGAGCCAGAGTCATCCCGCACACGATTCAGAGCTTGACAGGCACGGTCCTGAACAGCAGTGTATGCATACATTGAAGGCAAGAACGGCAGGAGGAAGAGACGAAGAGGACTCTCCCTCCGTGTGAGGCCCCTGCTGCCCCTAAAGACGTAGGTACACTGGGGCCCAGCAAACACATGAGACACAAACCTAAAAGAACGACTTCCAGCAAAAGCCAAATCCCATCATACCGGACACGCGAGACCCACTACCTAACACAAGGCCAACACAAACACGAGGCAGACATCCCCGTACAAAGCAATAGTCCGATGCGGCGAGCCACACGGCACTCACTGCCCGACAACATCCAAAACACGCCTCGCGTACCCTAAAGTTGAAGTGGAAGTCCAAGGCTGCGATGCTCCACATGAACATCGACCCGATCACCAGGGACACCAGCCAGAAGTAAAACACCATCATGTGTAGGCTCACCTGCGGAAGTGCGGCGTCCGCCGCGCGGCGGGTGAATACATGGGACATACCGTAGGGTGAAAAAAACTATAGCGCGGAGCCCCTGACGGGGAAAAAAACGCCAGTCCTCCTCTGGTGCGGGAGAAACGGTACCCTGGACGCCAAGGATACCTCACTGTCTTCAACAGCGGCAAGTTTAAGATCAAGCTCTCGACACTGGACTCCGACAGGGGCAAAGACGCCAGGAAAAAACGAAGAGGGTCGAGATCCAACCCAACTCAGGGGGTGAAATCTCACCAATGGTTATTCTGAGTTCTGCACGCGCAGAAGTAGAAACTGAACGGGTGTGGAGTAAAGTCCGCTTGGGCGTACAGTAGTCATGAAGCCTTCTCCGCGGCTGTGGATGCTCCAAAAGGCGAACCTAGCCCCAAGACCGACCGCAACACAGCATCTCGACGCTAGGTTAGGCCACAACCAGCCAAGGAGTTCATCTACCAATCAACCATAGCGTATACCTTATCGGCAGCTACTATCCCTATTACCGCCACCACCGTCTGAAGTAGAGAAGAGGCAAGAGTGGTCACAGGAGGCACCAGCCCCGCCACACCAGCCAGCAGGAGATAACAGCAGACGCAGACATAGGCAGCAAACGGAAGGAAGTCAGGCCGTGCCACATTGGCTTTCCAGAACCGCGAAGAGATGGGTAACTATGGCACGAGGTTCGCGGTTCGCGGTTCACCGTTCATGGTGCATGATGTACGGGATCATGGTAGACATCACATGGTACGTTCAGTCTGGGAGTGTACCTTGCACCTGTACCTTCAGAATTAGCGTTTTGCGTGGGCAAAAAGGATTGGTATGTTCCCGCAAAATGCAAAAATAGTTGAGCCCTAGGTGGAAAGGAGCGAGCAACACATGCTGCACTTGCAGCAGAAACAAGCAAAGGCAACGAAAGGTTTTGGCGCTAACGCGTGATCGTGGCGACAGACACAGTGATTTTTGTCTTCAAGGCAACATATTTTCTGTGGCGACGAGCAGACTCGAGCGAGCACAGCCGCATGTGAAGCGAGACAGTTGTATACATGTAGCGAGGCCGTCAAACATTTTCGCACCTGAAAGCACCCCATGATGGCCAAAGCCACCGCGGTACTGTACACGGTGCTATCTGTTCCGTCCGTCTCTTCTTCCTCGTACCTATCATACACATCCGAAATGTGGACAACACATCAGACCGTAACACAATTCAAATTCTCAAGCTAATTATCACAAGCACCATGAACAAGTTCGAACCACCGCCTCATCGTCCTCCAACTAACAATCGCGGGACAATCGGATCGCAGACCTTCGGACTCCACAGACAAAAAATACCGTGGTATCATACGGCACCATGTCATCTGAGCATTATTTCAAACATACGAAATCGTATTCCTTCAAAGGCTATCGCAGCACCGTACCACCGTCACCACCTCATCAACCCAAGCCTACTTCTCGAAAAAAAAAAAGGCATGAAAAGGTATCACAAAGCTCTCAAAGCACAAAGAGCGGTACGCACCTGCACACCGCACGTTCGATCGCAAACACAGAAGGACAGCAGGTGTGTCATCAAAGTCAAAGAGGAGTGCGAGACCTCAAGACCACAATACCCCTTAACGGAGGAAGGTCGTGTATGCGGATGAAGGTCCAGCCTGCTGTTGCATGGCTACCCCTCGACTTTCCCGAAGGGTCTTGCGGCTGAGCTCGCCACCCAATCGCCTGACCGTCTCTGCATTAACGGTTACCTCCGACCTCCCTGCTTGGAAATCGAGTCGAACTCACCTAGTGAACAGCAGCAGCGACACAGCAGAAGCTGCCAAGACCACGCCAGAAGCCATGCTAAAGCTGGAGGTGCGCAGCAGCCCACGAGGTGAATCCCAAGAAAAAACAAGCGCAGTGGGGGGGTCCAGAATAATGGGGTGGTGGCTGATGGTGTTAATGTTTTTGTCCGGAGACAACAGATGAACGAAGCTCAGAAGATTCACTATTGTCACACCCGCAGTTGTCCCTGAAGCGGGGGGAGCCGAGTCTACGTGTGTGTTATCCGCCAGATGTGGTTTGGTTTAGCTTGCCAAACACCCTTGGTTATTTTTTCCCGTGGAGTGCTCACCTGTGTGCGCTCCGAAGAGAATATATTAGACGAGAGAGAGTGGATTTTGTGCTCCTGGCGAGACACGAAAGGAAGAGCGGTCGGTCGTTGCTGACAGGAAGATACTCGATTTTTTTCACCCCGCGCCTAGCGATGGAGCTCGCGTACTACTCAAGACAACAATCTTTGTAACCGTGTGCGTGCCTCGTCACCGCGCTTGTTGTTCCAGGGTGCGTTGCTGTTTCAGGTATT
>FN649751.1:330835-345362 GCA_000310025.1 Ectocarpus siliculosus | reverse complement strand
GTTCACCTGAAACAGCAACGCACCCTGGAACAACAAGCGCAGTGACGAGGCACGCGCACGGCAAAAATGTACCTTTCGATTGTTGTCTTCAGTGGTACGCGAGCTCCATCGCTAGGCGCCGGGTGAAAAAAAATCGAGTATCTTCCTGTCAGCAACGACCGACCGCTCTTCTTTTCGTGTCTCGCCAAGAGCACAGCACCTCTCTCTCTCGTCTATCACAGTGCACACAGGTGAGCATCCCACGGGAAAAAATAACCAAGGGTGTTTGGCAAGCTAAACCAAACCACATCTGGCGGACAGCACGAACGTAGACTCGGCTCCCCACGCTGCAGGGACAACTGCGGGTGCGACAACAGCGAATCTTCTGGGCTTCATTCATCGTCCACGGACGTCAACGCCACACAGAGGATCGTCCAAACGAGTTACGCAATTATAAAAACACTGAATCAAGGCTGATTGGTAATGAGTGTTTTGGCCAACACGGCTTGATCTACTCCTGCCCTTTGATTTGAGAAAGCCGACCCACACCGCAGAAAAAAAACGTTATAATACCAATTCATGCGTACGTGGGACCGTAGTCAGTCGTGAGTACACGCAACAAGGAGGGGGCTGCTGCACCCTTTTCGTGTAAAACATGGAAGGAAAGCACGGCAGGGGAAACGATGGGGAGAAAAACATGAACGGCTGTCCCGTATTTTCCCTCCTCCTGTGCGACCCCGGTTTGAACGTCAAACGAATACCGAACGCGTACATTGGTTGCCCAGAATGGATGGGGACAACAACACACCCACACACATCAAAGCGACACAAGCCGGCGCCCTTGAAAGCCACAGGCAGAGAGCATGCATGCCTTTCCGCATGCGGCATTCTCGCAGAGGTTACTTGGTGTTGTTTTGGTGTTGCCATGGTATGCGTAGCCGCCGGAGGCCGGGGTACTTGTCACTCGCACCTGTTGAGAGCGATGAGCCAATTCCGTTCGTTGCTGCACCAATACCTGTTGGGAGCGGATAACACACGATCATGAGTGATTCCGAAGGTATTGCGACATTGCTCATTTTATGCCCCTGATTGTGCATCCTCTTCGTCGTGGAGTAATCGAGCTTTCAAAAGCGGTCCTGGGGGTGTGATATCTTGTGTCATGTCATGTCATGTCACCTACGGTAGGTTTTGAACCGGGTTTTTAGCTGAGACGGTGACAACAACTTTTTGAGAAGGCGGGATCTCGGCCCGTAGACTACAAAGCGAGCAACAGAAATGGCGGGCGCAGTGACTGCCACAAAGGAGAACGCCGGATACAGCTTCAACCGGGATTTTTCATAGTTGAATACAGCAACATTTAACGTCGGGTGGTTAGACCACTGTGCGTCGGATTGTTGTAGTCTATCAGGTAGACGGTCAAGCTCTCACTTCAGCCCGTACATGACTACACAAGTAGGCGGCAGAATGACATGCATGATTGCATCCACGAAGAACACCCGCGTTGCGCGTCTGGGTGATCAACATGAGGAGCGGTCATGCAAGCCTACTTCACAAGAAGGCGAGAGGAGAGTGTTCGATACCCTCAATCCGTTGAATCATCAACACACGGTGTGAGTCTCGTGCACAACACAGACGAGTTAATAGACGCGACGCGAATGATGCCGATTGTGTGGACAACCTCACCTCCATCGCACTGCATCGAAAGTCCTCGGGAAAAGCACCATATCCGATGTCCGATGTCCGAGCTGGACGGGGTTGCTACCCCTACCAAGCTCTGCACCGCTCGCTTGGCTCTTGACCTCGGGGTCTCGAACTCCAAACCCTTGAGAAAACCGGCTCTAACCAATGGCGCCAACCAAGTGCTTGACCAGTGCAACGAAGCTCGAGGAGCTGGGTTTCCCAGGCCCGTGTGAGCGCAGAACCCGCCCTCGCACTCTGGCCTACTTCCTGCTGTCGACGACGGCCCAGACCTCTCGCTGTCAACTATCTACCCTACAAGTATAGCCCACATGTAGACTAGATGTAGCAGTCTGCTACACGCCAATCGCCTTGGTCTGGACAGGACGGATATATCTCGTGATGTCGGCAGAGGCTGCGGGCCAAGGCGGTCCACGTCGCAGAAAAATACACCGACAGTCAAGTGTGCTGAATGCTGGCCAAATGACGGTCGATCTCGTTGTGCGCTCCCTCCGCAACCCTACAAGGAAACCTCTCTCTGCTGTCTGCACTCTGCGCACAAACAAAGCACTGCACGTGCTGTTCCGAGTCTAACCGAAACCCGCCGCATTTTGTCTCGCGGGGCCCCCTATCCACGTCACAAATTCCAGCCTATGTGCCCCCTCTTTACCAAGCAAGATCTGGCGCATCCGGCGGTTTTATATCCATGTCCAGCCGAGCACTACGGCGGCTGAGACACCCGGGGGTGAGGCCAGGATCTCTCACTCGTCTGATATAGTAACTCACCTCCCCTTCGAAGAGAAGCAACGACGGGTAAACCAGTGAAAGAACATGGACCGGACAAGGCGCTCAAGAAGATCGCGAGGCGGTCAAGGACAAGAAGAACAGCCATTGCGGGACTTTTGGCGAGCGCTTATCGCGTCTGACCTTGAGCTCGTTTGGAGGTACGTGGTTCACGTGGGAACAAATTTTGGGGTTGAAGAAAATATCACTCGCAGCAGTCGCTGGATGCAGGTGTTGTTGTGTCTCCCCCACGATGTTTTTTCTCCTTCGCTGCGGCATACAGTAGTACTTGCGCCGCCAAGTGTTCGTTGGCACTACTGTACATGACAGGTACTGCTGTATGGACGACACAGGCAAAACAGCACCCAAAAGAACGCGATGTCACCGTAAACCTGATCTGCTGTTTGAAAGCCCTATCTTTGACGCCCTGCACGTCGAAGCGTTGGCCATACGTGAAGTGCTGTGTCGCTCTCCCGCTGCCTGTCAAAAAGAACATCACATGGCTGCCAGAATGCAGGCATATCTAAACGGCCCGATTGACTATACTGAAGACCGACCCCATTGTTGGGTAGGTAGCAGGCCCTTAGAAGTAATCTCAATCCCAAACGTTGACACTCATCAGCAGCAATCAGCAGTGCAAACTTTCGTTCGAAAGAAAATCCACGTGATATTCTTTTGGTGTTTCGGACGTAAGAGAATGCGAACTGATTTGCTTCGGCCCATGAAGGTATCATAGGCGTCATCTGCAGCGGTACCCCGTCCAATCCACACTCTACGTGGCGTGCTTCAAATGACCCGTGAGTTACTTTTCTCCGTCGGTTTTCGGTCAGGGTCCAAGGTGCTGTTCGAGTGTGGCCCGTATGGATGCAAAACAACCTGTCACGCGTTGTTTCCCATCACCCGCTCAGAGATGTATCCATCATCACCTGGTTTGCCTTCTTTTTGGGCTGCCAACGATTTGGTGAGATCATGATCGTTCTGGAAATGAATATGCTTACGCCTCTCCTTTGTAGAGACGCCTGTGTTATATCTCGTGTGTCGCCGTCTACGATTCATAAGTGTGTCTCTTGTCTCGACGTTCGGTGATCAACCTCACTCCTTGTGGTCTCTTCGGACTATCCTTGTGCATAAGACTGTCCTTCTCGTACCTTGGATACTGCTGGCTTATGGCCTAGACTTGTCCATCTGTCTGTGTTGGCCACATTTATATACGCTGTGTTCGCACAATCGCATCATCGGCACCGAAGCACTGCTGTGGTCTACGACTGTTGCTACCTGCTACACGAGCAAATAACAGCTTTACGAGCAATAACACCGACTAGCGTCGGTGGGCGTCAGCTCCCTGCTGCGACGTGCCGGGATACATGTACCACAGGTCCCATAATATATAATGAACCGTAAAAGCAGTATCTTCACGTCAAGTTGACGCACCTCCCAGTCCGTTTCAGCTGCAAAGGCAAGCACCATCCGGATTCTTCGCAGTCTGCAGTAAGGAACGAAGGTACCAATCTCTTCCATGAACTTGGTTCCAGTGCTGAGCGGCTAGTCTGGCCTTGTACGTGTTTACCGACTTCACGTGAAGTCCCAACCTGCCATAATACCACATTCTCTGCGGGTAGAATGTGTACGGGCGGACGAAAGTAGAGAGTGCACAAATTCGTTTTGTGGTTCGTACGGGAACTGCTGTGCTTGGTGTCCGATGACGTGGAGACCCATACAAAGAATTTCGTGCTTGGGGAGGACGTCTAGTTGGCTACAGGGTCGACACCAGGTCTTTCGGATTTACAATCCAGAGAAAAACGAAGGGTGCGCGAGATAATCAACGCTATGTCCATAGAGACACCGATTACCAAGGTCGAACATGGAATCGGACTTGAGGGGCACAAATCCAACTTCGATGAGCTTCGGATCATACAAGTAGTTTGTCACCCGTGTTAAGGTCTTAAGCTATTCCGTACAGAATATTTTCCAGCTTCGTCACAAGTTGACCTCGGTTCTCGTTAGTGGTCTCGATCCACCCCCCCCATGAACTCGGGACGATCATCTCGTGAATGTCGATACCAATCACGAACCACCCAAGGTTTCCACTTCTTCTGGGCGTGCTGCATCAACATGGCCGGCGCGGCTCTCCTCCGCCTCGTCCTCTCAGCGCCACGTCCGTTCATGTACGACCAGCGGCTGCGGCCGCTGACCGACCGTTACGAAACGAGCCACGGCCTGCCTTCTCTAGAGACCCACATGGCGACGGTGGTGGCAGGGTGGTGGGCTGAATCGGGTGGGAGCAACGGAAGCAGCACCGACAGCGGGGGCGACGACGGAGTGCAGCCGCTCGTAAGGCTACTTGCTCTCGGGTACATCGCTTTCGTCGGATTCACAAGGTGCGTACACCCTGGGGGTATTTGTTGACGGAAGTGGGAGAGGGTGTTCTATGGTCTTGACAATATATATATATATTTGCTTTGGGTCGGTCGGGCGTCAAGAGCTCTTTCGATCCGCGCGGCATGTGTCCTGCCGAATGATGTGGTCTTGCATGATGTGGAAATGGTCCGGTAGAGTAGAGACAGATTGCTGTGTATCAGTACATATCGTTCTCGGCGTCATGCGACAGCTCGGGCACGTCTTCTTTCACTGCAGGCGACGAATGAAATAGACTGCATCAAGGCTAGAAGTGAAAGGCGTGTAGTCGTGCGCACACGAAGAAGGGGGATGGGGGGGGGCTCTGGACCCTTTTGGCGCCAAAGCTTGAAGGCAAGCACCGCAGGAGGACAGTGGGGAACGAATTACTCCCGTTTGACCCCGGTTGTTGCGTCAAACATTCATCCTACCGAAGGGAATAGTCTAGGCGTCTACACTAGACTATTTAGCAGCCAAGCGTACATGGAACGAAAATGTATTTGAAAAAGACTGGATTGCCGTGGTCGCCCACTCGATTCGAAGCCCACAACTGCCTGTCGTCAGGTTCTACAACAAAAACCGTTTTGTCCCTCCAAAGAACCGACCCTCAGCGCAACTGAATGCCGCTTGTTTTGCGTACTCCACCCCCTGCAGGGTGTACGCTTGCAGTCGGTTTGTCCACCAGGTTGCTCTGAGCATTGTTACGGGGGCTGTAGGGCTTGCCTGGGGCTGGCGGCTGTCGACTCACTTGGATGGCCTGGCCCTAACGATGCGGCATCACGTGCGTGGAACTGTGGTTGTCGTCATCATCGCGGTGAGGCAACAAAACCTACAGTAACTTTCAAACTTGTAGCCTAAAGAGGGGGCCGGTCACATCTTTGTGCGAAGGGCCCATGAATATCAACCTTGACTACACATGCTTGGTTCAGGTTGAAGGAGTTATTATGTCGACCACGAGGCACTCCGCAACCGTAACACATAGAACGAAAATCACTTGCAGTCATTTTTACCAAAACTTTGCGTGCTGCTTCTGGTTGTGTATAAATACGTCTACCATTCCAGTTGGGAATGGTGGCCTACCAGGTGGAAAATAACGATAGCCAGCTGATGGGAATAAGGAAGCACGAGTACCTGAGGGTACTCTCCAACATCGTCAAAGAATCCCAACAGGCTCAGGTGATCGTATCGGGTCGGGGAGCAAGAGACTGTCCGGTGGTGCCCCTATGGGCGTTCACGCGCGCGGTAGACAGCCCAAGAGCGCATGCATGGCGCAAAAAAATCCTCCACGAATGAATCCCAGTCATTCTATACAGTGTGTGTTGACAATGGGCGAACTTATGTTCTCGGGGGGGCTATTTGGCATCAGGTCACTCATCGAAGCGCACTGTGTGGTGGTCGTTTTTCGCACTAGATGTACTGTGTTGCGCGGAAAAAATTACCAATCCGGGAAACTCTTGAACCACAGAAGCGTAAAACTGCTTAGCAAAGTGCCCGTTTACATGGCCCATCCCGCGTTAACAGCAGGCGACGTTCAGACAAAAGGGAGGTCAATACACAGAGTATGTCAGGCAAAATTTAACTTGCACGCGCAGCGATTGATGACATTCACATCATTTCGCCCGCTGTTCGATGGCGTCGTTGGTTTGTCTATGTTCACAGAGCGCTACTGTGGGGGGAGCAGAAAGTGAAGACGGAGCCGAGGGCGGGGAGTGGCTGCTGCACGACGGTGCCCCGTGGGATGGAAGAGCGGTTTCTTCTAAAAGCAGGTGCCAGTCGATGACCAAGGGCAAGGTACCCTGTACGATAGAGCTCGAAGGAACGTATGCGGCGGGCGAGCTCCGGACGTTCTGCATTTTTTCCAGGTTCCGGGTGTTGTATGTAGCTCAAGGTGATGGATGCAGGCAAGGTGTGACTTGCGCAGCATAACTCAGTTTCGAGTGGGGTGCTTGTTGAAGGGGGAATGGTTTCAATCTGACCGAGATTTGAGGTAGGCCGATGGAATCGACGGCTACATTTCGCCATGCGGGATGCCACCATCACGGCAAGAGTTCATGATAAAACCACTATGTCAAAATTCCGATACCGTCGTCGACAACCAATTATGTCATTCAACAACAATCGCCGCAGCCATCTCAACCCACCCATTCCACCCGCTGTCCGCACCCGGCGGTCCTACAACGATGACAAACAAAAGGCGTCAGCGCCTCGAAGAACGGAGGGACTCCTTCTACTTCCTCCAGAAAACGGTGGAGCGACGCGCCGCGGAAAAGGCCGCCGTTTTTCCCGGCGAGTGGACGAGCAGAAGCCGTCAACAGTCCCCAGCGGCGTGGGGCGTTGCTCGGGAGCAGCACCCGGGCGGTGACGGCAACGGTAACGGCGTCGGCGGAGTCCATGGTAGGGGTCTCGGGGAAGAGAATGAAACGTCGCGACCGGGAAACGGGGGTCGCTACTTCGGTGCGGCGGAAAGGGCTTGGGGGGCTTCGCTGGGGTAGAACGGGTGGGGGGGTAAGCACATAGAGGCGATCCTTTTTCTCGCCGAACACCCGGTTGGTGGTGTACGGCTCGAATACAAAGTGCAAAGTCGTAGATAAACTGCAAAAAAATCAAAGACAAAGCGAAAAGTCGGTGAAGCGACTGGACAGCACCCATTGACCAGTCTGATAGTACCGCTGCGCAACGACAGGAAGAAGAGTTGAGATAACCATGTGGCCCTTTCGGGGCCATCGAAGACGTTGAACTGCGGTGGTGTTCAAGCAGTGCGCTTGCCAATGTGCGAATACTGTAGGTGGTTGGTGGACGTTGGCACAACGCCTTTGAGTGCGTGCTTGTTCTGTTGTTGCGGGTTGCCCACGCCCGAGTTGCCCAAGACTGGTGCGGGATATCGGTGCATGTGGCTATGCGGAGGTGGTCAAGCATCCCGGTTCGCAGCAAGCTCGACAAACCATTGTCGATACCCCACCATGCATAGGAAAATTACACTTGGTACAATTCTGGGCTCACATTCTCTAGTTCTCGAACCTTCAGCAAAGAGACGCCCACGTACCCCAATTTCGTGGCTTGGTACCCTTTGTGCTTCTAATTCTGGGCTCACACCTCTGCTCTACAGTTGCTCTTGGACCTTCAACAAAGAACGCCCACGTGCCTCAAACTCGTGGGTTGGCACCCACGGAAGGCCTCCACAACTACACGGCAACCTCGAGGGATCCTCCCGCAACGGCAAGAAATATACATACAAAATCAAAACTGCGATTACGGGCTCTGCAACAATCTGGGAGTGCCACGCTATCGTTGGCATTATGAACCGAAAGGGTCCCGTTTCAACGTTCTTAAATGCGACAGCAAATAATTGAACCTGAAGCATTCCGAACCGATACTCAGCTGGGCAAGCTTGGCCGAAAAACGATCACTACTAAATTCCACGTCCGGCGAGCGCACCACACGGTGAAGTAAATATCCTGCTGCCTGTGTAACCACGGGTTCGGAGTTCTACACTAGCGAGGCAAGGCCGTTGGGCAGCTAACTGGAGCGACGAAAATAAGCAAAAACAACGAACACACACACACCGGAGGTCTATGCATAGACGGAAACGCTAACCCTTCATTGCCACCAAGGCTATGGAGGTGCCTGTGACAGCTTCGGTTTGAGCATGTTGCGATGGTAGCCTTGCTGGTCCATCGTGCGCATCTGCAAGCGGCATGTTGCGAAATCGGGGACAGGTGCGGAAAAAAGGCATTTACCTCGAAAATGTTGATGCACAGGAAAGAGTACATACAAACTATTTTTTGTCGTACGAACGCATCCAGGGAACACCCTCAGACTTCTAGCTACGGCCACGTTGTTTGCAAATGCGCATGAAAAACGCTGTGAACGGAAGATGACGCAAGGAAAATGTAAACGTGGGGCACAAAAGGCGCCCGTTGAACCTCGGCGGCTACTATAAAACGCTACGATAGCGTGCCAACGGCGGCGTAAACGTCAGGGCTGAAAAAAAAACTCACGTGTTTTTGCAAATTGCTGATGGCGTCCACTTTGTCGGGGATGTGGACGTATCTGATCATCTTTCCTTGGACTAAGACCACGTCCATCTTCCTCACCGAGCCCTGGCAAGCAGGGGCAGGGAAGAATTTAAGGTTTTTGTAATCAGGCTCTGCCACGGTGCGGGCAATGGCAGGGGGGGGGGGGGGGTACTCATAGCCGTGCACGCAGTAATCGCTAGACCATTGGTCTCGCACCCCTTCAAAGCCGGGACGGAGCACGCCTGGTTTTCACCGGACCAGGCTATCACAGTACCAACCGCGAAGCGATGTGAGGTATTCGGCCAAGGGGGGGGGGGCGCTGATCAGCGGGGCTTTCCGATTGTGCCTGTTTCTTCTTGACGATTCTCGGTGCCTCAAAGGTTTTCAGAATCGAATTCTGCCTGCCATGATAGGACAACGGGGAGCGGGCAAAACGATCAGTACGGCTTTCCGCTGTATCTGTTGTCTTACAGGCGACTTTCGGTACCATCTGGCACAACGGGATACAGCGCGGAGCTCTCGCTGGGGCAGCATCCGTGGGTGACAATCTGTGGCTCTTCAACGTCAGACTTCAAGCGTGATTGCTGCTGCACGATGGTCTCGGCTGCCCAGTTTCGCTCACATCTGGGTTCGTCTGGCGGACGTCCACCATAGACAAGCTGTGATGCCAAGTGTGGTCCATGAACGTCCAGCACGCGAGAGTTTGCGAGGTCAATCGGGATTAGAGAAGGCGCGAAGAAGGGTAGCGTGAGGTTAACAACTTCTTTCGGCCGCCCATGAGGGAGTCTCAACATCGTTCTTCTAGCGTTCTGCGGACGTTTTTCTGTGTGCCCCGGTCATCGGGGCTCTTCTACTGAAAGGCACCAAACCTTGCCGGGAGTAGAAGAAGCTGCGAGGCGCTATCAGTGAAAGGGGCTGCAACAAATAGTGGTGCAACAATGCCAGTTGGAGCTCAGCGTGGTCTGCTCGCTCTCGTGACTTGTTGTACCGTGGATGAATGTGTACCGCAAGAACAGCAGTATACTGGCATTCGGACAAACCCATGATGAATCATCAATCGCTCTTGGTCTAATCAAGGAATGCGTCGATCCTACCTCGGCGCAGGTCCAGCGCGCGAGCACGTCAGCCCGTACGCAGCCAACCATACCGTTGCTGCCCTAAAAGCTGTCGACAACGGATGGTGCCATTAATGGTTGCTCAGCCTTACGAAAGGTGTCTATCTGTGATCGAGATCGAGTCCCTGGTTCGAGGCTCACGCACTCACTTCATGTTTCGATCTGTCTCTTCCAGGATACCAGAGATCTCGGCGTCGTTCTTCATTTCCACCACTATCTTGTTCCCTCGCATGCTCTGTCAGCCGACAGCGGAATATGGCAACAGCAGTGAGTGGTCGGTGAATGCCTGTGTGTACACTCTGTATTTCATTCCACACCGAGTTGCAACACCAATCACAGAGTTTCAACGCCAATAGTAGTGGTCCCGGCCATCGCACTCACTACAACAGCTACATAGGATAAGTGTGTTAATGCATGTGTGCATCTATGTTCAGAAGTGCAGCACGCACTCTCTGAGTAGTGTACAGAGTAGCGTCCAGTACAGATGATTTTGCCTATCTTCACCTGAATCAAAATGGCAAGAGTTTTCTCCAGGGGCGAAGTTTTCTTCTGCCTGGGTTGCGGCCGATTGCCTGCTCTCCCTGCCATCTATGATGTTGCGAGCATGGTGCAAGGGGCGCGGACACCGAGGGAGGGACATGTAACTCTAGATGATTGAGTGTGAGATGCTTGGATTTGCAGGTCACGCGCTACATACTTGCTACACAGAGTACCAAATCCACCCTGTCGTGGAAGCATCTGCGTCATCTCGAGACTCTTGACACACCTTGCAGTTCCTTCCCAAAGCTTGTTGGTGGCTGAGTGTGTAAACTCGTGGAGAAAACCAGAGGAAGGACGCGGGAAAAGTGGAGCAGCACCTGGTACTTGCTTGGAGGCCAAGAGGCCAAGCGAGAAATTGCGCCGCATGTTTGCGATCTACGATCAAGAACACACATCTCCGATCCCGGTCTATTTCTAGTATAATGCATGCATTGCAATGCGAACGACCTGGTGGTGCTGAGAGAGCCTGTTACCCACATTGGGAGGTGTGTGGCGTGTAGGTGGCCTCTCTCGACCAGCCTACGGGTAAGTCTAGTTCGCGACGTGATCGCTTGGACAACATCAAAGTGCTGTGGTGGTGGGGGCATTAGACGTGACGTATGATGAGCAGTGATTCTTTGACCATGGTTGGCCCTTGTTCTAAAAATTCACGGAAGGAACATTATATAATTGCAAACGATACTCCGCGTCATTACTCTCTACTCTAGTAACATCACGACAACCAACACGCGCAGCGTGGAGCGTACCTTGCCCCCGGACCGAAAGAACCGAACAACCATTTGAATTCAGCTGTTCGTTCGATGATGCTGGCTGCTGATCGCCAGAAGTCGTACTCCGCTGTGCAGACAACAAGCGGGAGGAGCGTTACAGGCGGAACGGCGGCGTGTGCGAAGCACCAGCCGGCACCGATCTGCGGGGACAGCAACTTCTTGCTCGGCTTGTTTGGGATGGGGAGCAGCGAAGGGGGGCGTTCGGCTGCGGCCGTGTCTTCGGCCGACCGCATCCGCAGGTGGAGGGTGCCAGAGTTCGTCGGCGTGGTGGTGGGACTAGCCGTTGTTTCGCTCGTGCAGGCCTGCTTTTCCGAGTACGAGCAATTCGTACCCGAGGTGAGCTTGTTTTCTTTCTTATTTCATGATGTGCCGTTACATACATGCATGCGCAAGCATCCTGTTTGCTGCTGTGCTGCTGTTTGTTGCTGCTGATTCTTCGATGACGATGTTCCGCGGTCTGGTGCTGCTTCGCCACACATGGCAGCGATTGGCCTAGCCAGGGCTACTTGCGGTCGTCTTGACCCAGGTATGGTAAACAACAACGCCACCCATATTTTATTCGCCAGTATCAAAAGTTTTGTTTTGGGGCAGGAGAGGCACAGCTGGGGTGAGAACATTTCGGTTTTATTTTTCTGGCGTACACTAGCCTGCGACTGCAGCAGGTGCATTCGCGTGCACGTGTGCACATGGTTCTCGAAAGCAAGACATCAGTCGCCGAAGACAGCACTTCTCTCCAGCTATCACGGAGATATGTTATGTGTTTAGAATTCACCGAACAGGCGAATGATAGCTATGTTATGGCGCCGCTCTGCTAACGAATAAAATGGCGCCAAAACAAAAAGGGCAACGCCAGATTTAAGAATTCTTGGCTACCTTGAAGAAAAACAGGTGCTTGTCAAGAACCCTTGCATTAAAACCAATATTGTACCATGGTTAGTCGATGTTACATGCCCCCACCGACAAGACTCCTCCGCACCTCGGCCAAAGTACGGGGTGCCATACTGCGACCGTTGGTGCAGTTCAACTAACTACTGCTTAGCAAATCATACCTACAGATGTGAGGCGGTGACGTTTCAAATTTTTTTTTTTTCAAATTTTAGATTTTCACCTCCTTTTCATACCGTCTTTCGTTTCGAGAGACCGGGTAGTACACACACATGCTGCCAGGCAGGGCAAAACCTGTGTTGAATGCATATGCATAGTCAAAATCAGGGGTAATGTCGACGTTATGCCGTGCTTGTACTGTAGCGGTTCTCTCGCGTGAAGGTGTTGGGGAGAGGACACCAGGGTAACGTGTGTAGATGCTAAGCAGGTGGCACTACTAAATACTTGTACTTGTACTGGTAGTGTTTATCTTCCAAATAGTCACAGTGTAAGATGATGGAGAATCTCCGTATCGTACAAGTACTCAGTAGAAACTACCGGCCGTAGGTGTCTGCTGTACGCTACTGCTGTAGTCTTAGTCTATCCTGCAGGGGTTGTGAGGAAGGTCATGCAGTAAGTTCAAGCGTTTTCTCCCCCCGCCCAGCCAATCATAGTCATTCACCACCCATCGGCCGACCCGCAGAACAACAAGGAGGGCATCAACGGGTTCCCAGTTGGCCTTGGAGCAGAGTGGTGTACGGCGAGCGACCTGTCGTCATGTGCAATCCAGTCCGAAAGGTATGATGTGGTACGGTATGGTATGATGTGGTATGGTATGGTATGGTATGATGTGATACGATGCAAGGCGGTGTACGTGCAGCAGTGCGAATCCGTATCCTTACATGAATGCGGGTATGTATGGTACTGCTGTGGGAAGACTCAACTGTTCACGAAAACTACCAAGATTGGGTTGAGAGACACGGCTGGTCCTACTGCGGCTTTGGCTCCACCGAGGCCCCTACTCCAATCTCTACACACATAGTGAATCTGTACTCGACAATGGCGACGATACGACGTGGTAACAAGTGGACCCTCCCTCGACCCGAGATATTGACCTTTGTTTCTGCGGATCCCTACTGGTGTATTGAACTCTGCCGACATTTTCGTCCTCTCCTCGTGCGCGCCTTCCTTCATTCTCTCGCCCTGTCGTACCCTCGCGCTGGAGCAGCGGATGTTGCAAAGGGATGCAGGCGGGAAAATCGCCGCATGAAACCGTCGACGAGTTTCAGCTTTGGTTTGTCTACTTCGTGATCCCGGCCGCCTTCGTCGCGGTGCGCCAGGTCCTCGCCAAACGTGCGTAATGTATTCGGAGTCTTGACAGGTCTTGAAATCAGTCGGTATCTTGCACGGGTGTCAGTCGGTACCTTGAACGGGTGCTGCGTACATCTGAACAGTCTTTATATTCTTAACGCCAGCCGTTATCTTGCACGTGTGCTGTGTACCGTAAGGGGCGTACTATAATAGGTTCGACGTTCTTGACATGGCGATCGGGTTTTGCTCGTTTGTAACTACGCGGCTCAGATGCTGCTTGCTGTGATGACTTTTTGTTCTTTTTCGCTGGTTCTCTCGTTTCCGTGGGAAATAGACGGGTTTTACCCCCGGGTATTCCGGGTTAGTGTTACTGGCGTGGGACCTGTGCCCACTGCTGTTTCATGTGGTGGGCCGAACTTTGAACAAGAATGTCTGGCGGATTGGATTTTTTTTGTGCGGTTCTCAACCTTCGCCGCTGCGGGAGCACGGCCGCTCCCTTTTCACCAGTTGGCTGATATGAAATGGTCTGAGACCTTCCCATGACGGCTCTCTGCTCTCTGGAAAGATTGGAGTCTTTCGATCGGAACCACATTTACGTCCACATGGAGTGCCAATACGATACGTCCGCAAGCATGCCAGCTTAGTTCCTGAGTGCGAGTTGACCGCCCCCCCTCCCGTAAGACACGAAACGTTACAAGTCCCGCCGCGTTATTATTCGTCCGAACAGTCGGGCTGTACAGAGGAGCGGCGAGCCTGGCCGACGTGATCCTCGGCCTCGTGTTCTGCCTGGGGCTTTCTGTTACTCTCACGGACGCCATCAAGTTCATGGTCGGGAGGCCTCGCCCAAATTACGCCGCCCTTAGGGCTCTGGTGGAGCACGGCGGGAGCAACGTGATGTCTTTAAAGGTGAGGCCCACCGGTATGTGGGAGTTGTTGTGGTTGGCTGGATTTGAGATTGTCGCAGCTGTTGTTTTTCTCCGGCGGTTACGTTTGGATTTAATTGTGCTGTTCGTCTCCGCTCGAGGTCTGTTTCGTTGTTGTGCCTGATCCACCTGCCTTGCCCCCCCCCCCCCCCCCC